>PVJS01004402.1:0-69342 GCA_004027185.1 Glis glis
GAGAGAGAGAGAGAGAGAGAGCGCGCGTGCGCGAGCTGAGGCTGGCCAAGAACCCGGATCCTCCCGTCTCCGCCTCCTAAAGTACTGGGATTACAAGCGTGTGCCACCATGCCCGGCATTAGCCAATTGATTTTTGACAAAGGTGCCAAACACATACATTGGAGAAAGGACAGTCTTTTCAACAAATGGTGCTGGGAAAACTGGTTATCTACCTGTAGAAAAATGGAGCTGAATCCTTACCTCTCACTCTGCACAAGAGTCAACTCGAGATGGATAAAAGACCTGGAAGTTAGACCAGAGACTGTGAAATTATTAGAAGAAGCCATAGGTCCAACACTCCATCATATAGGCATAGGTAGAAACCAGCCCTGTTTTTTTATTCTTTATTTTGAAATAGGGTCTCACTAAGTTGCAGAGGGCCTCACTAAGTAGCTGAGGCTGGCCGCGAACCCGGATCCTCCTGTCTCAGCCTCTCAAGTACTGGGATTACAAGTGTGCACCACCACACCCGGCTAAAAACATGTATCTTAGAACTGCTTAAGAGGATAATGTCACTCTACAGATACTTCACAAAAGACCATTTCTGAGAGTAGGGATTGTCTTGTAGTTAGTATAGTCGGAATGCTTGTTTTCTATCTTGAATCAGCTTGTAGCTACTAATAGAGAATTTGGAGCTGTCATCACTTCCTGCTTCTGTAGCTGAGTATAACACCCTTTCCCCTAATCAAAACACAACACAGTTAACAGTCCTGTTGGTTCTAAGAAACTGACAGATAACCCAGCTGGCATTCACTTCCAGATAATACTGATGGATAAAGGGAAGTAGGAGTGTTCAGATATCTTTAAGTCACTTTCATATCCACATTTATACTTACCTCTTGAACAATATTTTGTCTTTTAGAAACACTAGTATAATTGGAATAGACTACACTAGAGTTGTCTGTAGATAGTTACTAAATTACAACCTGATGAATGCAATAATTGAAGTGTGACATTTGATAGAGTATAGCTTTGCCAGGATTCCTGGTGTAAAATGGGTGACAACCTCATATATATCCCAGAGAGGGTTAGAATCTTAGCATTGGAAGGGACCAGAGGACATCCAGTTCAGTTTCTTACATAGCATGGAAACCTGTGTGCTTTTTAAGTTTCTGACTGATGGTCACCTGGCCTCTGTGTGTTGACTGCATACTAGGCATTTTATTCCAGGATAGCACTGTGTAGAACCTTGCTCCTTGAAATGTGATCTGTGGACAGTATCATTCACATCTCCTGGAAGCTTGTTAGAAATGCAGAATCTCAGGCCCCAGCTTGGACTTATTGACTATCAGCGTTTTAACAAGATCCCCAGGTTTTCCATCTGCACCACACAGTTTGAGAAATGCTAGTGCTGGATGAATTTGGAGTGGGAGAGATTAAAAGTTGGAGAAGGGAAACTGTTGTGTGAATCGGATGAGACACTAATGGCCTGGGAGGGAGCAGTGGAAGGGAGAAAAGGAGACTGATGTTATGCTGGGACTCAGTAGCTAATTGGCTGTTCTGGTGGTAGAAGCTCAAAGATGGCAGGTTTGTTGTTTGGGCAATGGGAGGATTGTGGGTCAAATTATACAAGAAGGAAGCAGAAGATGTACAGGGGCTTTTACTCATTAATTCAATAAACCTTGAGGATCACGCAGTACAGTTAGGAGGTGGTGACATAATGAGTGAAAGTTTGCCTGTTGCTCTTGTTTATTTATGAATTCAACATTGGAGGACTGATTTTGCTGCGGAATTTGAAATTTGAAATGGTAATACATGTTAATCTGTTAACCTGTGTTAGCTGGTAAATGGGCCAGTCTTGCCACCCAGCTTCCAAATCTCAGTGGGGATTTATTGTTTTCTACTGGTTACTGAATGTGTGGTAGCTCTCAGGGGAGAGATGTAAACATTATTTACTTAGTTTTCTTATGAGAGCCATTTTTTTTATATATACACAATGCTAGTGCTGGCTATGGGACAGAAGTGAAGAGATCTAAAAGGAGTGTTTATATTAAATTTACATAGCTCTCAGATGTATTCCTTTGAATGTTGATACTTTCTAGTGTGGAGCAGATTTACAAAAACAATTATAATAAACTTTGAAATACCATAATGGAAGCATTTACGTAGTGCCATAGTGCCCTGAATGCAGACAAACCAATTTCCTAGAAGCGAAATGCTCTGGATGCACTTCCCAGGAAGCATTCCCTGTGTGAATGAACCACTAGCTTTGCATGAAATGCGCATGTCACGTACTAAAATATGAATGAAAGGGGTAAGGGATGGTGGCTATCTTGGAGTTGTGAAGTGTTAGGTGATGAGATTAAAAGTGGTAAGAGATGAGGCTACAAGAAGGTTGGGGCCACATGATAAAAGCCCTTACGTGTTAAATAAGGACTTGGCTTTATAAGTAGTAAAGTGGGGAGAGACACGATTGGATTTGCATTCTAGGGTGATAACTGGCAGCCAGTTAGGATGGATTGGAGAGGAAGCTACTAGAGACTTGGAAGCTGCCTTAGTGGGGCCTTTAATAAACATTTATTGAGTTCCTTTATGCTAAAGCTCTCTGTTAGGGGCTGGAGATCCAGGGAAAGGATGGTATGCTGCCTTGGCCGAATGGAGTTCAGCCCAGTAGGAAGAAGGAAACAATAGCAGCAGCTCAGTGTGTGCTACTTTTGAGGTTTGTACTGTGCAGTTGTAGTACCCAATAGGAAAGTCATCACTTCTGCTGTAGGTGGGGTAGATGGGAGAAGGTTTTGAAGGTTAGAAAGAGTAGACCAGGAGTAGGAAGGGATGGAACAGGACTGTCCTGGCAGGGAACCGTGACTACCTAGGAGCTTCATGAGGAATGTCTGCATGAAGGCAGTGCAGATGGAGGTCTGTGGATTTAGGAGAATTGTTTAGAATTTAGATAGAGTTGTTGTGTCTTAGTGTATTAGTGTGTGTGTGTGTATGTGAGTTCAGGATTTTTTATTCATTCCTGAAGTAATTTGAGTGTGTCTTCCATGCTGAGAACTAGACTGCTGGTGATTTCTAGTTTGTGTGGCTATAATCCCATTAACCAACAGGCAGAATATAGTAGCAATAATTGGCTTTTGGGTGAGGGGAGAGATGATGAGTTTGAATTTTAATGTATTAAGTTTGAGATACCTGAAAGACATCCAGGTATGTCTGAAGAGCTCAGGGGTTATCTTTTCAGGTAGTAGTTGAAGCCTTTCCATTGAATGAGATTGCAAGATAGAGTGGGTAGAGTGAGCATAGGTCTGGGGAAGTGACTCTTGAGGCATACCTTTATTTTTTTAATTAAAAAAATTTTTTTTGGTAGGGGGTTGGACCTAGGGGTACTTTCCCACTGAGCTATATCTCCAACCTTTTTGTTTTTTGAGTCAGGGTCTGGCCAAGTTGCCCAAACTGGCCTTAAATTTGTGATCCTCCTGTCTTAGTCTCCAGAGTAGCTGGGATTACTGGTGAGTGCCACTTCATGGGGCTGAAATAACCTTTATTTTTAAAAGTGGTGGTGGGAGTTGGGCGTGGTGGTGAGCACCTGTGATCCCACTACTTGGGAGGCTGAGAGAGGAAGATTGCAGGTTCAAGGCCAGTCTCAGCAACTTAGCGAGACCTTGTTTCAAAATAAAAAAATGAGATAGGGCTGGAAGTGTATCTCAGAGGTGGAATGCCCCTAGGTTCAATCCCCAGTTACACACAAAAGTGGTGATGGGATTGGGGATGTAGCTCAGTTTAGAGCACTTGCCTAGCATGTGTAAGGCCTTGGATTTGATTCCCTGTATAGAGGTTCAGGGGGTGTAGGGAGTGGTGGTAGATTCTGTTGAGTGAAAGAATTCTGACACAAGAGACATACTCTATGATTATGTTAACAGGCAAAATTAATTTTTGGTGGTAGATTATAACGGTGGTTACTTTTTGGAGGAGCATTGATGAGAAAGGGCACAAGGAGCCATCAGGTCTTGATTGTTCTTTGTATTGATCTGCGGTTTAGTTTCCTGGAATGCAAATTTATCAAACTACCCTCACAGTGTGTGTGCTTGACTAGATGCAAGGTATACCTCAGCAGAAGGAGGGAAGTAGTTCTAAAGGAAGAAACTGGAGCATTGTTTTTGATATATCCTGAGGGGAAAAGAGAGGGAGGCAGAACTAAGGATGATGGATTATTCATCATCCATAAACAAAAGTAAGCAGAGGAAAGGAAAAATAAAGTCTTGGAAGAAATACGAGGTGTGGAATCATGAACATACATTAACCTTCGCTGGGAAGATAGCCATGCGTTTCCCTGAGGCTGTTAAGAAGGATGAACTTAGGTAAAGATTGTTTTAAGAGTTTAGAGAGTTGGGTATCAATTGGCTTCAATTTTCTTAGAGAATTAGAAGGTAAGGATATTTATTGTAAAAGATTTTTCTTGAGCTAATCAACCAACTGATCATAGTCTGTACATATTTATTGGGAATTCTTGACTGATTTCACCCCATGCTGAATTTTCTGTGGGGCAGTCCTTTCTCGGGCAGTTCTAAGGCACCTTTTTGCACTGGAAGGAGAGGGGATAAACTTGAGGTGGAGGAACTGATTGCTAAGCTTGGTTTTATGGGTTTGACAGTACTTGCTTTGGGTAGGTTTGTTTTGATGTGTAGCTTGTGGTTCTCTCCCCTTCATCTCTGAGGGTGTGTGGGTGGGGAGGGATAGATGGGACCCACTGGTCGAAAGCCTTCAGGGGAATTGCAGCTAGTTGTAAATGACAAAGCTGGGATTGTGCTTTCTATTCTGTTTCCTTTCTGTTTATAAAATCACTTGTGAATAATTTCTGGTGTAGTTCTGATTTTTTTTCTTTTGACTTGTTGATTATATTTGTGGAGATAAGGGCTGGTTCTGAAAAATGCATTTTCCATGCCTAGATTATCAGAGTGACTTAGGGCTTAAATTTCCTTATAAGTGAGCATAAAGACACAGTAAAATTTAAATTTAGATAGCTAGAAACCAGATGGTATGGAGGACAATTATTGTAAATAATAAATACTTTAAAGAAACCATACTAAACTTACCATTTTTCCTATTTTTTTTTTTTGTGTGTGTGTGTGTGTGGTACCGGGGATTGAACCCAGGGGCCTTCTACCTCTGAGCTACACTCTCAGCCCTATTTTTTATTCTTTATTTTGAAACAGGGTCTCATTAAGTTGCTGAGGGCCTAAGTAGCTGAGGCTGGCTGCGAACCCGGATCCTCCTGTCTCAGCCTCCCAAGTACTGGGATTATAAGCGTGTGCCACCACGTCCGGCTTTTCCTCTTGTTAATTGTAGTAAGTATTGAATTTATATTTTGTGCTTGGTACCAGGGTAGATACTGAGGTTTCAGATTGTGGTCATTGAAACAAATGAAAGGCTAGCGTGATTTTGGTTGTTCTTAAGAATATAATTGCTCAAATATTTGCTGAAATCCCTGGATCATGTGGCTATTTTATATTCCAATTGCAAAGTTGGTTTCTCTAAAATTTTAATAAAGATATTTTGAGGACTGGGATATAAAATCTTGAGAAAGAACCATAGTTGCTACCTCTTCATATGAAACTTGGTGAATTACTGAACAACTGAAATAGTGGTGGTGGTGGAGAACCGGCTATTGCTTATTCCACCAGAGCTTGGTGAAATGCCTGTGGTTTTATTATTGTTGTTGTTTATTTGCTCAGGAACTTTGTATTTACTCCTCTAGTAGTTGTTGGCACCAAGTTTTGTTTGTGTTCAAAAGTCACTGATCAGTGGTAAGAGAAACTTTTTTTATATGCGGTCCTGCCCTTTTTTCTAATCTACTTAGTGAATTCAAACAGTTGTAGAGTGCTTGCCTCCCAAAGTGATATAAGGTGCTTTGAAGGTTGAGGGAGAAGATGAGTCAGCCAGCTCCCCTGCCGTTTCAGAAGATTAAGCCAAATTGCACAAGGACACAAATGATCAGGGAATAGACCAAAGTAAGTACAATGAGAGTTTTCCTTCCTTCCTTTCTTACAAAGATTTCATGAACTTTGTGCCTACCATGTGCCAGGCTTTTTTTTTTTTTTGGTGGTATTGGGGATTGAACCCAGGGGCATTCTACCTCTGGGGTATATGACCAACTCTTTTATTTTTTATTTTGAAACAGGGTTTCACTAAGTTGCTGAGGGCCTCACTAAGTTTCTGAGGCTGCCCTCAAACTTGCGGTCCTCCTGTCTCAGCCTCCCAAGTACTAGGATATAGGCATGCACCACCATGCCCAGCTATGTGCCAGTTTGTTACAAGACAGATGTGGTCCTTGCTTTCATGACTTACTGGTAAGGAGGAAACTTACCAAATATGTATATGAATAATCACTTAATTATAATTGTGATGTGTGTCACTAGGGAAAAATATAGTATGCAGTGAATCCTTGTTGTGTAGGCTGGGGTTTGAATAGAGGCTTTGAGGTTTGGGGTACATGAAAAAGTTTTAAGATGGGGGAGCAGTATGTGTGAAGGCCTGAGGTAGGGAGCCCCACAAGTTCAAGGACTTAGAGGAAGGACCAGCAAGAGCGTACTGTAGTGAGGGAGATTGAGAGTAGCAGGATAATAAGGGTCGTATCATGGGTGTGTGATGGGGGCAGTCTCTGCCTGCACAGTGTAGCTTCACTGTAGCTTAAATTAAATGCAAAATACGTAATACGCCTTCCCTGTTTTATCTGACTGCAAAGGCCTTAGAGGCCACAGTTAATGTTTTGGAATTGATTTTAAGAATAATAGAAAACCATTCCATTGAGTTTTCAAATGTTTTTTAGATATGTCTTTCAAGGGCAGGTGCCACGACTATCATTTTATAACTTCCTTTTATCTTATCAGTAGGAGGAATAAAGGGAAGGCAAAAATAACCCGGTCTTTTCTATATTTGCTAAACCCAGTACACACTAAGACAGTTATTTTTCTGTCTTTCTTATGTACATATGATTTTCTTCATCTTTCTAACGTTCCCTAGCCATTAATTCCTTACCCAGTTACATTGGCTGTGTTCTCTGAGACCCCAGGGATGCTCCCAAATTACAAGAGGTCGTGGTAGGAGAATAAAGGCATAACCATTTTGCTGGCTTCACATTAATTTTTATAGGAGGCTCTGTTATACCCTCTTTCTGCCCCATCCCAGCACACTCATATTCCCTTTCTTAGAAAAGAAAAATTAGTAACTCTCATTGGATAAGTATATAAACATTCCCTGTTGTGCACTCCAACTTCCTCTAACTCACCCCCAGCAATAATAAGCTGTGCTGAACATCAAGCATGTTTGAGGAAATTAAAAAAGACTAATTCAGTGTGTTTTCTTGGCACGTTAGCAACCAACTTCCATTTTAATGAAGCTGGAATACAACATTACAATTTATACGTACTGTTAGACATCAAATGAGATTATACCTGTTTAGGACTTTTTTTTAAAACACATTTTATCCATAAACAAGAGAGGTCTCAGGGTCTTTTGTGCACAAAGTCAGTTATTTTTAAATTAAGGGGCAGGTTAATTAGTTTCTTTATAGTTATTATTAAAGCTCTTACTCTCTGTTCTTCCCCCTCTTGTGGCCTTGTTAATTTTTTGAATCATTTCTCTGTTTTTGAGATCATGTGATAGTGAATAGGAAAGTGGTAAAAGGCTTTTATTTTAGGATTTTTTTATTGTGGAAAATTTAAAAATAATTCCAAAAGTAGGTAATATAAAGTAATGAACTTGCTGGGCGTGGTGGTGCACACCTATAATCCTAGTGCTTGGGAGGTTGAGATAGGAGGATCCCAGGTTCAAGGCTGGTCTCAGCAACTTAGGGAGCCCCTGTTTCAGAATAGAATAGAATAGAGTAGGGTAGGGTAGGGTAGGGTAGGGTAGGGTAAGGTAAGGTAAGGTAAGGTAAGGTAGAGTAGAGTAGAGTAGAGTAGGACTTGGGGTGTAGCTCAGAGGTAGAATGCCCCTGAGTTCAATCCTTTGTCTGTCTGTCTGTCTCTTTCTCTGTTTTGTGACTCTCTCTCTGAGCTGGTGTTTAACAGGGGTACATTGAGTATTTATATGTGCAAGGTTCTCGGTTCAATCCTCAGTCCTGAAGAAAGAAAAGAAAAAAAAATTGGTTACTGGTAGTTGACATTACCTAATGTTTCTTTTCTACATGAATCTATGATAAGAGTCTTTACAGTTTGGGAGAAAATTATGACTTAAAGATTTGAAGTGGGAATATTGTACTAGTTTCAAATGTAATGCTTCAGGGATAGACTGGGTCAGATGTGTTAAATATAGATAACTGACTGCTGGGTTTCTTTCTGGGCTCCCAAGAGGAGCACTAAAATGCATGCCTTATGGATTGCTTCATATATTAATTAGTGGAGGAAGATAGTTGGAAGAGAAGCTCAGGCAATTTTTTTTTATGGTGAGGTTTCCCCAGTGTTAGTACTTTCCTGCTGTTGTTGAATAGTCATGATTTACTTATGTAATTTGATTTTCTTCTTTTCTATGTATTGCCTTTGAAAATTATAAGATGAATGCTATTTGAATGATATGCTTAGATAGCAATTATTGTTCATTGGTTTAGCCCAAATGATTTTAGTGTTGGAATTTTTTTTTCTGTAAGAAAATTTTTTATAAGCTATTTCAGGCTCGAAGACTAGCGTAATATAAAGAACACCTGTGTAACTATCCCCCAGCTTTGTTGAATCTAACATTTTGTTGTGTTTGCTTCAGATGTGATTTTTTAAAAAGTTGTACACCTGTGTACACCTCATGGTCTCAGCAGCCTGGCACATGCTTTATGAAATTTATTCATATGTGTCTTGTGCTTTTTCTTTTTTGTTTACTATAAATGGTGGATTAAAATTTAAAAATATTGTTTGCTGATACATAGCAGTGTGATTTATTTTTTGCATTTTGATCTTTATTCTAGCAATCTTGCTGAGCTTTATTAGTTTTAGTAGTTTGTATGTTTGAATTATTTAATTAACTATATGTTTGGGAAATAGTGGTGGTGTTCTTTCAGGTATTATGAAGGTAATTTCTTTTACTTGTCATACTGGCTAGGCCTTCTAATTTAGTGTAGAAAGTAAGTGGTGGTAGGGAACTTAGACTTTTCTTCCTTACTATAAAGATAATGTATCTTGCCATTTAATTTAAGTTTCTAATGAATTAACTTCATAAGGTTAAGAATGTTCTGAGAATTTTGTTTGCTTTTAAAATAATGAACGTAGTATTGATTTTTGTGGATTACTTTTCTGTATCTAGTGATGTTATTTTTTTTCTCACCTCTTTAGTCTATGGGATGTGATCAGTTGCATATTTAGGCATTTCTAGAATGTTAAATGATCCAAGAATTCTTGAGATTTAAAAATTATCTTGCTGAATTTATTTGGGTAATATTTATTTAGCATTTGTTTTATTAACAGCATAGAAATGAAATTGGCTTAAATTTCCTTTCTTGAATGGTCCTTTCTGGATTTTCATTTTAAAGTTTTACTGGCTTGAGAAGGTAAATTGGGGAACATTCCTTCTCTTTATTTTTTCTAGAAAAATTTGTGTAAAGATGGGAGTTATCTGTTACCTAAATGTTTGGTAGAACTTGCTTACATTCTGTATCTGGTAGATTTTAAACTACTGATTCAGTTGACCTAATGGCTTTAGATAGATCCACATTTTCTCATTCTTAACATGAATGGGTGTTGGATTTTGTCAAATGTTTTTTCTGCACCTATTGAGATCATGTGGTTTTTGACCTTCCTTCTGTTTATGTGATGGATTACATTTATTGATTTGTGCATGTAGAATCAACCTTGTATCCCTGAAATGAAACCAGCTTGGTCCTGGTGCAGTCTTCTTGATGTGGTTTTCAATGCATATTGCTAGTATTTTATTAAGAATTTTTGTATCTATGTTCATCAAGGATATTGGTCTGTAATTTTCTGTCCTTGAGGTATCTTTATTTGGTTTTGGTATCAAGGTGATACTGGCTTCATAGAATGAGTTTAGGAGTATTTAATTTCTTTCTATTTCGTGGAATAATTTGCGAAGCATTGGGCTTTTTAGTTCTTCTTTAAAGGTCTTGCAGAATTGCTTAGCTGGGAATCCATCTGGTCCTGGGCTTTTCTTTGTTGGAAGAAACAAAATTCTTACAGAGTCAGTTGTGGGAAGACAATGTTTTTCTTGAAAATACTTTACATCTCTTTCAGCATTGTTGAAGTCCACATTTTTGAGTGTCTTCTTTACATGTTCCTTATCTTTATTGTTAGTATAACCATGAACAAAATCTGTGATTTTTTTTGTATTTTTAGTGTCACTTCCAGATAATAAAAAGGCAGTCAGTTGACTAACCTCTAGTCCATGTTCTCACCAATTCATGTTACGCCTCTTTCAAACTCAGATCTGTTCAGGTTCTAAAGGCATTGGTGTTTAGGAAGGGGCATAGTCAGCTCCTTCTCTTTTTTCTACTCTATTCTCCCCTCCAATTTCAAGGTTGCATTTTCTTCTCATGTTTTATAAGGAGCAGGGTGTTTTGAGGAGAGGAAGACCTTATGTGTGTGGGGTCTTCCCTTGGCCCCTGGGTTTCTGGGTTTTTTAGTGACCCACCTCTCTGTCAGAGTCACGCCACACCTTCCCAGGTGGCCTTCTTAGACCAGGTCTAGTTCCCTTCCCCAAGTCCACATCTGCCTTGTGTAACACATGCATCCTCTACCCCCATCACCTTCGTGTAGGCCACTGCCAGCACAGTCCCTTCCCTTAGCTCTGTTGTCAGAAAAGCAGGTCACCACAGCCTTGAGAATTTCAGGTCTGAGTCAGGTGCTTTGTGTCCTTCAAACTCTAGGGACAACTGTGATGCTAAGCACCCTCCTCTTTGCCTGTTTTCAGGGTGTTTGGGTAGGTGGAGAGAGAGCATCACCACAACACTGTCATGAGTGTTTGATACTGAGTTTTCTTTTCATCTTAGCATCAAATTTTGACTTTTATAAATATGTGTGGGGCCATGGGTACTGTCAGAGGACAAGATTACAATGACTTATTTTAAAAATCTTAAATGGCTTTATTTTGAATTGTAGAATTGGGCAATATTTCATTTAATAAAATAGAGTAATTGTTGCCAGAATATGTAACTTTTATTAGTGTTTTGGAAAAATCAGCATTAGCTTTTGTTGAAACTTCTGTCCATACTTATTTAATTTATGTACTTATTTTTAATTCAACCAATTTCATAGGGGTTCTCTTTCATTTTATTCCTAACTAAAGTCAGATGCTTAGCCTATTAATTTTCAGCCTTTCTTTTCTAAGACTATAAATAATAGCTCTCTAAATCACTTCAGTGACATCCTACACGTTTTATTATGAGGTGCTTTAATTTTCACTTGATTTGCATTTCAGTTCTAAATATTTTATAATTTTATTGATTTTTTTGTGAATTGAAGGGCATTTTAGCATTTCCAAATGTATCAGAAGTTTTTAATCCAAATTTTATTATTTATTTAGAATTTTATGGCATAATTGTGAGAAAGTGTATGCTTCAGTCAGCATTCTAACTGCTCTAATCCCAAACAACTGACCACCACAACTTAGAGGAAGGAAGATTTGTTTGCTCACAGTTCTGGAGGTTTCAGGGGTTCAGTCCACGTCAGGGCATGGTGACAGGAAGCAGAGAGCAAGGGCTCAGCACTCACATCATGGAGGCGGGAAGCAAGAGAGAGGCAGACAGGCAAGGGTATTCAGGGACATGAGCACAGTCTCCAAGGGCACACCTCCAGTGACCCACATCCAGCCACACCCCACCTGCCTGGGTTACTACCCAATCAATCCACTGTAATGGATTTATCCACTGATGAGATTACAACCCTCATTACATCAACTGTGAACATTAATACATGAGCTCTTTCAGAGGACAGTCTATATCTAAACAATAACAGTGTGTGATACTGATTCTCTGGTATTAGTTGAGGTCGGCTTTGTGGCTTTGTATGTTTTTGTAATTGTTGCATGCCTGCTTGAAAAGAAGGTGTATTCTAATTGCTGGGTGTTCCCTAGAGCTAATGTATTCATTGGATCCCACTTGCTAATTATGTCATTGAAGTCTCCTATGGCCTAACAAACTTTTGACTGTTCAACCATTAAGAGAAGTATTTTAAAATCTATGAGTGTGTATTCATCACATTTCTTCCTTGAATTCATTTATGTATTTTGAGGCTGTGTTCACAAGTGGCAGGTAAATTCAGAATTACTTCTTGTTGACTGAATTTTTTTCTTTTTCTCAATGACTATTTGTATTTCTAGTAGCAAGTTTTGCCTTAGTGAATATTTTGTTTAAATTAGTTAATAATTACTTGTTGTACATTTTTCCTTTATATTCTTTCTGTATTGCTGTAGTTGGCCTTCCGAACAGCATAGAGCAAGCTTAAAATTTAATGTTGAGATTTTATAAATTAGTCTGTTCAGTTACATTTGGATTTATTAGCTTTTAACTTTGTTTTTCTTGCTGCCCCCAACACTTTTTAAGATTGTGATTTTCTCTTTTCCTGGTAGAGTTTTCTTTAGTTCTCATTTTCCTTTCCATTCATCTGGAAGTTTTATAATTTATTTTATTATTTTATTGGTTATCTTTAAATAACTTGAATATGTGACCTAAAAAGTCTATAATCACCATGTCTTCAAGTATCCTCTTCTTACAAACAAAAACAGGAAACAAAAAACTTACAAAAGAACACAAAAAACAAAACAAAATAAGACCCTATAGAATACATTAACTCAGATAACTTTTATCCATTCATAAGTTATTTTTGACGGATGATTTGATTTTTTCCATACTTTTTTTAATCTCTGAAATTGTTACATTATTATTTAGTCAGCACAAGTTTAGAATTACCCAGAGGCTTACTGGTACTCTAAGTATATAAATATTTATATATATATAGAGAGAGAGATTTTTTTTTAAGAATTCAAGTTTTTGGGGTCTCATGTTATCAAAGTCCAAACCTCCTGGGGGTGGGGAAAGAGGACAGAGAAACCTCTCCCCAACATTATATAAAAGACACAAACTTGTAAAGAAAATTGTTATGGTACAGAAAGGTATATAGGAGAAGTGTAAGTTTCTGGAAACTTAGAGATAGCACTAAGTATTTTGTGAACTATTTAACTTCTTCCTTCCAGTGTCTCTCTTTCCTAGTTCCCTCTTTTGGCGGCCTGTCTTTGAATATGGTTATATGCTGAGGTGCTAGGGGTTAGAGTTTCCTTAATGAAGGGTACACAGTTCAATCCATAATACCCATCTCTCTTCTTTTGACAGAGGAGTTGATGGCACTTGTGTGTAGATGTATGTTTATTAGTGAATGATACAGGTAAAGTTCTTGTTCTAGTGAGGTTTACAATTTAGACAAACCCAGTGATAATTTCTTTGTCTTTCTCTCCTCCCTCTTCCCCTCCCTGTGTACACAGACACACACAGACACACACACACAAAATCATACTATACTTGTTGTTTTGTGATTGTTAATATAACCACTTTATTTTACATTGTGGAAAAGGAAAAAGCCTCTACAGTTTTGAAAAGCTGGCGTGTGTGTGTGTGTGTGTGTGTGTGTGTGTGTGTGTGTGTGTGTGTTCGGTGGTGTTGGTGATTGAATCTGGGGGCCCTGTACCACTGAGCCACATTTCCAGCCCTTATTATTTTTAATCTTGAGGCAGGATCTCACTAAGTTGCTCAGGCTGTCCTCCAACTTAGGGTCTTCCTGCCTTGGCCTCCTGAGTAGCTGGGGTTAGAGGTGGGCACCACTGTGCCTGGTATTTCTTTCTTTTAAGAGCTCTGTTCAGATTGAACTTGTCTCTAGATTTCTTACTATTGAATTTTTGTCTTTTGCATTTATTTCTCTTTTTCTTATATTTCTAGCTGTTCATATCACTCATTATTACAGAAAGATTGTATTCTACAGTTTTACTGTAGGGAGATTTTTACAAGCTACTATTTTTTGTAATCCATTAGTACATTTTCTTTTTGTTGCATCTCAAAAAAGGCTGCCCTCTTTAAATTTCAGATGTCACATCACCCCGTGAAAAGAAAAAGGATGAGAGTTCAATGAAGCACTATAGAGAAGGGGAAAAGAGAGAAATCTGTGTAGTTGATTTATGTGTCTGTTCACTTTCAGTGCTGTTCTCAGGTACCCCTGATTCCTTAGGTACCCCAATTGAGAGCTGCATTAAGAAAGAAGAAAATACAGTATCAACTGCCATTTGATTTTTGAATACTGCAGCTCAGATGCCAGTGGTCCAGAGTAAATTTTGCATTGATTCTTATGATTAAAACAACTGCACATCTGAGAAATGTGACAGGTTTTCATAAGCTTATAGGCAGAATTGGTCTTGAAACATTTTTTACTGTTATTATTCTTAAAAAAGAAAGAAAAGTGTAAAGCATATAGGATGTTTGTAGGAGGCAGGAGATAGTCTTGCCCTGTCTGAACATTTGTCTCTAAAATAAACTTTGTATGGGAACCTTGAAGGTGCCTCAGAATTTGACCTCCAGGTAAGAGAGAATTTGTACTTCTTAAGAAGAGTGGATTAGATTATTATATCTGGCCAACTTCTTCCTGAAATGTTTGCCTAAGACGAAGAACAACACCAGTGCAAGGGGAGAAGGGCTAGCATGTAGAGGAGACTCATCTGGCCCTGTTAGTCAAGTCCAGCTCCTTGGAAAAGGCTTTCATTTGTGTGCCGCCTAATTATACTGTAAAATAAAAGACTGAATCCATTACATAGCCAGTCCCTTTGTGTCGCTCCTGAATCCCTTTAATTTCGTGGCTGCATAGAAGCTTTATTCAGAGTGTTCCTAGTCCCGCACTATCTTTCCTGTCTGCATGCCAGGCCCTATTCATAGTGTTCTCACTGCAGGAAGTTCTCACAGTCATTTGGGGTGGCTGTGGGGGGAGGGGAAAGATGGTGGGGGTGGGGGGGAGACTCTGTGGATCTTTTTTCCTCTGTTTCCTGCTCTGCCCCTTTAAAAACAAAACAAAACCCCAAACAAAAAGCAAACTCAGGAAGATAGCTGTAAAGGAGATTCTCAAGTGACTCAATGGATTGATAACTTCTGGTAAATAACAGAAAATGTGTCTACCTCTGGCATCTATTTACAAAACACCCAGAAAAAGCATTTCAGGTCAGACAAGGGTAGGAGGCGTTGGAAGAATAGATGGTAATGTGTTCCAAAGGATTTATTTCCTTCAGCTGAATGCATTTAAAGGTCTTTTTTTTTTTCTGAGTAAAGAATAGCCCTTGAGGTTCTGTTAGTAATGAAGTTGGGAGTTGACAGAGAAGCAGGGGTTCCAGCAAACATCTTAAAATCCAAAGGGAAGGAAAAAGAAGCCAAGGAGTGCAACTTTCCCACTTTGTCAGAGTTTTTAAAAATAAGTATTACTTTAGGTCTGTGATCTTTCACCAGTGGATGTGGAATTGTTCCTTATGTTTTTAGTTTTTTCAGTAGAAATGCGCATAAAGAGGAGAACTTGAATGATTTGAGTTGTTTTGTTTTGAGAGACTTTTTGTATTATGTAGATGGACTCCTGAGAGTAAATAAATAGTGCATCCGTTTTGAATTGTCAGGATGTTATCTTGGTTAATGGTAGTTCTGTAAGTCAAGGGAAGGTTGATCTTGTTGAGGTTTTTTTTTTTTGCCTTAGAGTCTTGAAAAGTGGGATGGATAAGTTATCAGTGGGTGGTCAGGGTTAGATTCTACTTTTGTTACAGGTTTAGGGTCTTTCTCAAAATTTGGGGGATACATGATGAGTGTAGTTGTGTGTTATTGTGCCATATGTTCTACTGTGAAATAAATTTTTAAAAATTATAAACACAGAAAAATAGCTACTTAAGGGATATGACAGGAAGATTCCTTGTGTGTGGAGCCCTGGACTGCATGCATAAGAAACCAAATAATAGGATGGAATAAAGATGAAGAACTGAATACTAAATAGCTTTTTTTTTTTTAGAAATAGGGTAGAATTTTTATCTTTCTGTTTTGTGGTGAGGTAGTATTGATAATGTATTGTAACATTTTATTATGTTTAATCATACAATTAGGTAAAGTTGTCTTTTGTGTGTGTGTGTGGTACTGGGGATTGAACCTAGGGGCATTCTGCCTCTGAGCTACAACCCTACCCCTACTTTATTTTTTATTTTGAAACAGGATCTCATTAAGTTGTGAAGGACCTTGCTAAGTTGCTGAGGGTGGCAGTTCTCCTGTCTCAGCCTCCCAAGTACTAGGATTGCAGGTGTGCGCCACCACGCCCGGCTCTAAAATTGTCTTTTCTAATGTGGGAAGCTGATAGTAAAAATGTTCCTAGTTGCATTGGAAGTAGATGTTGCACCCGAGGTTTAACAGCCTATTAGTGAAATCGGTATTAGAATAAGTTATGAAAGAGAAACAGGTCGTATTTTCACATGGTGTTCCTAAGCATTTTTACTTCCACATCTTGGGTTTCTCTTAGGTAAACCCCCAGTGTTTAAATTAGCTTCCTCCTCTTCTGTTTTGTATTATCTTTTTCTTCAACATTAGTCATATTACTAGGAAGTATTACTGGTGGTAAATGAACTCAGCTGTTATGTGTATATCTTACGTATGTATTCATGGTGTGATTGTTTCCCTTCTAGGCTGTGTGCTTGTACAAAAGGAGGGTGCTTATGTCGTAGCTTGCAACCTCATAAAGTATGGTTCTCTTGTACTAAATCCAGAGTGGGCACTCTATTACTCCTGCTTTCTGTTGGCTTTCCAGATCAGGGCTGGGGATTGAAGCGCCACGGGACCAAGAGGCTCTGCGTGTTTTATCCACTCCTTTATCTCCAGTGCCTGGGGATTGATGGGCCTCCCATCTGTAGGAGTGCCGATTTTGTTCACATACTCATTTTCACTCCCCCTTTATTTTAAGTTTAGTGAAATTAAACTAAGACTTAAATACGTAAATTTTAAAAAAATTCTTTTTTAATAGACCCCCCCCGCCCCAGTAACTTTTCAAGATGTCTGTAATTCAGTCCAAGTTATTGGGCACCTGTGTACCAGACACTTGGAAAATAGAAATGAACAAGAAAATGGTTTCTACCATTTTGAGTGAAATGTTTTTATGTTAATGCCAGGATTTCTCTTTATTTCATCTCACTGAAGTTGTAATTTTCATCACAGTGAATTAAAGTCTTCAATTTCAAATTGAAATGGGAATATTTTGTCATTTTCAGGTATATTATCTGGAATGGTGGTTCTCAACCAAGGGCTGTTTTGTGTCTTCAGGGACAATTGGCAATATCTGGAGACCTACTAGTTGTCACAGTTTATGGGGGTCAAGGGCTGTTGGCATCCATGTGCAGAGGGCAGTGAGGCTGCTAAACATCTCACAATGTACAGTACAGACCCCTACAGCAAAGAATTGTCTGGCCCCATCTTCTCTCCACCTGAATTTATTATAATGGCCTCTTAAACTTCCTGTTTCCATCCTGTCAACCTGAATGATCCTTATAAACTGAGGTTGGATCATATCACATCACTCTTCTCTGAACCCTCCAATGGTTTCTGTCTCAGAGTTAAAGCCAAAGTCCTGATTCCTAAAACAGTGCTTGGCTTATAGGGGGCAAGCAGCATTTGTCGAAGAAACACATGGTTCCCGCTTTTCAAAAGACAGAAACTAAGCATATTAGAGAATATATTATAAGTGCGGTTTATGCAAGAACTGTGAATTAATTAATTAATTTTTAAATTGAACCTAGGGACATTCTACCTTTGAGCTTTTTTTGTTTGTTTTGAAACAGGGTCTCGTTCAGTTACTGAAGGCCTTGCTGAGTTGCTGAGGCTGGCCTCAAATCTGTGATCCTCCTGTCTCAGCTTCCCAAGTACTGGGATTACAGGTGTGTGCCACCATGCCCAGCTAGAATTATGAATTTATACTTGGCTTATACATCGGACATGTTAATGCACATTTATATTTTATGTTAAATGTAATCGTTTAAGGTAGTTATGTTCACATCATTTCAAATATTTATCATTTTAATGGGCTCTTTTTTGATTATTACTCACCTGAGCTTCAAAAGTCATATAAGAAGACTTTTGCAATATTGTGTATATAGAGAGTTTAATTGTAGGAAAATAAACGAGGGTTCATTCTAATAGTAGTAATTATAATAACTATCATTTATTGAACCCAAGTAATGTTTCATAAGCTACTGAGGCACTTGGCATCTGGGACCTGTTCCCTGGTAGATACATGAATCCTTTACTTATTTTCACCAAGAATTTTACCAGTATCAGGATATTTGTAGCTGCATTCAGGCTTCTCCCTAATAAGTAGTGGGACTTCAGAAACTCATTAGTGTTTGCAGCAAAAACAATGAAACAGGAGCACCCGTGCCCCACCCAGGTTACCAACTCTAGTTCACCCTTCTTAATCAGGCTATGACATGGCTTGACTGCTGTTAATGCACCTTTCAACAAGTTTTTTTTTTGCGGTACTGAGGATTGAACCCAGGGGCATTCTACCTCCGAACTACACCCCCAGCCCCATTTTTTATTCTTGATTTTGAAACAGGGTCTCACTAAGTTGTGGAGGGCCTCACTAAGTAGCTGAGGCTGGCCGCGACCCAGGATCCTCCTGTCTCAGCCTCCCAAGTACTGGGATTACAAGTGTGTGCCACCACGCCTGGCTTCAACAAGTTTGACTAATTAAAGTGTAGTTTCCTTAATGCTAAGACTTTTAAAAGTTTGATTTTTTTTTCTCTCCAACTTTGAGTAAAGAAAATGCCTGATCTTTAAGATTGTTTTATAGATAAAATGAAAGAAATCACAGTAACTTTGATCCTGTGGGGTTTCTGCTGATGCTTTCTCTTGAAGGACAGTCCTTTGGGGATTGACTCCACCATTTCCTTGGGCTGTCACGTACTCCTCATTCCCAGTGAGGACTGTGTGATGAAAGCATTTTGTTAGTCATTTGACTAGCCCTCCTGCCTGCTCCCACCCCTGTTGTCCTGAACCCCTGCAGCTGTTCTGAACCGCCCTACCACCTTCCCTTCCCCTAGCGAGCGGGAGAGTGTACCCATTGTGCTCTGGCTTGGATTCCGGCTTTCAGTTGTGCCTGAGCTCTGCTCAGCTGTTCCTGTCCTGCTGCGGAATTCCTTTCCTTCTTGCACAACAGGCATTCCCTGTCACCTGTCTTGTCACTCTGGCACACTGTGCTTGGTGACAGGGCCAGGTGGATGTTGTCAGGTGTAATTGCTGGGGTAGCAACAGTGTGTGTCTGTGTGTGCACAGGAGTGTGTGCAGGGGTCCTGTTTGCAAATTTGACCACTCTCCTAGAGCTGCCTTCTTTTTTAAGTCAGTGTCAGTGCTATGAAATGTTTTTGACTTTCTAGTAGGAAAAGTAGATTGTATTTTACAGTTATTCTGAGAGAGAGAGAGAGAGAGAGAGAGAGACAGACAGACAGACAGACAGACAGACATGTGGTGCTTTGAGGAGAATGACTGAATGAACCAAAAGATGTTTGGGAAAACTTAGCTTCTTTTGGAACCACAGTATCAAAAGTAGGGCTTCCCTGAGAAGTATCAGAAGGCAGGGCTGCTTAGTTATTATATCAGAGGGTAAATAAGAGTCATCCTCCTCCTTGTAATTTGCTGTATGGCTAATGATACATGCAGTGTACCCAATTTCATATGTAAATCAAGACAGAAAAGATACTGGTTGTACTTTTTGCATTGTGTGATAGAAGCCATCAACTTGCTGTTCAAGCAATGATATATATGAGAGTCTTTTGTAGTTCTTTTCTCTCCCTTCAGTTTGTGCTAACTGAAAACCCAGATTAAAGTCCTCTTCCTCTCCTCTTCCTTGCCCCTCTCCTTTTTCTTCTTTCTTCTTGAACTCAGTGTGGCATTCTTCCTCTGAGCTAGACCCCCAGCCTATTTTATTTTTTATTTTGAAACAGGGTCTCAGTTGCTGAGACTGTCCTCTAACATGTAGTCCTCTTGTCTCAGCCTCCCAAACACTGGATTATAGGCGTGTGTCACTGAGCCTGGCTAGTGTTTCCTTCATTTTTATTTTTTACTTTTTAAAATAAAATGTTTTTGGACAGACTTCGTTATGCTACACAATTTAATAACTCCCAAATGCTTTTAGTGGCTTGGAATACTAAAGTTTTATTTCCTGTTCATGTTGTGAATAACCATTGTGGGGGGAGAGGGGAGCTCGGCACATCATTATTACTCAGGGAGCCAGCCTGATGGCTAAGCTCTGGGATGTTGCTAGTTGCCAAAGGGAAAAGAGAATTCTAGAGGGCTGGAGTTCACACAGCAAAAGTGGCACAGCCCCCACCCACTCCAAGGGAGCTGGGAAGGGGATTCCTGCCATGAGGAGTTCCTCCTGCTCAGAGGAAGAGGGGATGTGCACTCCAGTGTGGGCCACTTAGGATGCCTTTGGCTGCAAGTAACAGGCAGCCTGCATCAAGCTGCTTTAAATAATAATAATATTTAAATAATAAATAATAAAGTGACTTACTGTCTCACAGCACTGAGAATCCAGAAGTTGGTTGGATCCAGACAATGTGTGGCATAATCAGGAACTCACTGATGTCTTTAAGGACTTGCGTTCTCTCTCTCAGCTGTGCCACCCCTGACTTAGAGCTTGGCTCTCAGGCAGCCTTCCCTCCTTAATCTTAAGCTGCTTCAGCAATTGCAGAGAGCATTTCCAGAAATGACAATGTTTAGAAAAGAGGGGTGCAGGAAGAAATGGATACTTTTCCCCTAGGGGATCTTTCCCAGAAACCTCCAGTTAGATTTCTCATGTTGTATTGAGAAGGATTATCACATAGCCCCTGTGTGTGTGTGTGGGTGGGGGGTGTACTGGGGATTGAGCTCAGGGGCATTCTACCACTGAGCTACATCCTTAGCCTTTTCTATTTTGTATTTTGAGATAGAGTCTTGCTAAGTCACCACTTGCTGGCCTTGAGCCTGTGATCCTCCTGTCTCAGCCTCCTAAGTACTGGGATTACAGGCATGTGCCACAGCGCCTGGCTGTCACATAGCCATTCTAAACCAGTTACCATGATAGGTTTGGAAATCAGAATCTACTTGCTGGAGCTGGGGACAGGGTTGGCTTTTCCCTGAAGCACGTGGCTGAATGCAGGAGAGGTGGACACCTGGTTGCCTTGGTACAAGGGGGGGGGTACTAGGGTTGCCCCAGTACCCCCCCCCCCCGCCTCATACACACTGGGGATTGAATCTGGGACCCTCTACCTCTGAGCTTCACCTCCAGCCCCATTTCATTTGTGTATTTGGGGTTTGAAAGAAGTACATTCAGTTAGTTTTCATTTGTGGAAAATTCCAGGTTATAGACGCATTTAAATAAAATCTCATAGATTATATAGACTGTGGTGGAGATAGCTAGAGCTTTGACTCAATAAACTGAATTTCCATATATGTAAAATGCCTTTTTCCCCAAGTGCTTAAAAAAAACAACAAAGTTTATTATTGTTATTCAGAGAGTAGAAGTCCGTCTGCCCGTCCTTCCTTCCTTCCTTCCTTCCTTCCTTCCTTCCTTCCTTCCTTCCTCCATTAAACCCAGAGGCGTTCTACCTCTGAGGTACTCCCAGCCCTTTTTTTTTTATTTTGAAACAGAGTTTTGCTAAGTTGCTGAGGCTGGCTTTGGACCTGAGATTCTCCTGTCTCAGCCTCCCAGGTACTGGGATGACAGGCATAGGCCACTGCATCTAGATAGAAATCTTTTTCTTATAATTATAACTCCTTTCTCCCCCCACCAATCTTTTAGGGTATAATTACCAAAGTAATTAATAACCCATTTTTTAAAATGATATGATGAAACTCCTCATTCAGGGCCAGTAAACTGGTGTTTCCAAGACGAGGAAGCAGGTGTATAGAGGCTGAGTATTAAGATTATTCAGCTAGTGAGTGGGCACCTTCTGTAATCAGCACATGCTGTGTAACAGCATTCTCTTCCCCCATTCCTTTAGCTTTCCTTTTCTTTTGCTTCTGCTACTTCTTCATCTTCTTTGTTCTATTGATATAGTTCAGAAATGAAAGGAAGGCAGGAACTATAGTTTTCTTCCACATTTTTATTCTTTTAGTCTGGTGACCATAGGATTATTTTTTTTTAAGATAAAGCAAAAGCAAAATCTTTATTCCAAAGTACATTTCTGGGAAATCAGAGAAAACTCATAATTCTGAACTAAGGAAAAAAATTAGCTTATTTTTGTTGAGGTGTAAAGAGCATCTGACATCTTAACTTTTTAGGTACTGTTTAGTGAACTGGTCTGAGGCAGAGATGATATATCTTGTTAAATTTATAACCTTCCTTAGTAAACCCATTTCAGAAAAGAAAACTTTAGCTAAGGACCACACTTGGATTTTGTATGTGGAAAGCCCATGCTACTGGAGTGAACAATTTATTCAAGAGTTTAAAAAAAAAAAACACAACTCTTCCTTTCACCTCTTTGAAAATTCTTCCCTTTTAAAGATAATGAACCAAATGCAAATTAAGTTCTTTTCACATGGTGATTTCAGTGTCCAAAGGGTTGTAAGGTTAAATCCTTGTGCAGAATGGAGATTCTTGTTGAATTCAAGTTTTTCTAAAAAGGAAAATTTTGTCTTACTCTTCACTAATGTTTATAGAATCAACTGTGATATTTGTGAGTCAAAAGCAAAATTCATATGGAAATGTTTACTTAATAATTTATGAGTTTATTTGTGAGTAAAAGGCATGGAGAGAACAGCCCTTAAGATAACTTATTTTTTTAATCTCATAAATATAATGATAGAGCGTGACCTGGGGGGATCCCCTCCAGGGCCCTGGGTGCTGGCAGTGGTATGGACTATATCAAACAGCCAAGTCACTTGGTGAGAAGATTGCTGCAGAAAGAAGAGCAGAGGTCAAAAGAATGGTCTTGAGGCCTTAAATAGAAAGTTCAGAAAAATGTTTTCTTTGAAAGCTTAAAAAGTCACCACTCCCTTGTAAAAGAAAAACTCTTTTTAGTCTTAGGTCACTCTTTACTTTGAGAGATTCTGTTGTGTTTGCAGCTAAGATATTGTGAATTTATTCATAAACATGAAATTGAAAATGCAGCAGATCAAGAATGCTGAAGAGATGGGAAGAGTTAGCTATATTGGTTATGTTCTCATTTGCATCTTTGGCTTAAATAGTTTTTGTCAAAATTTCTTGAACGTGTGAAATATTTCTTAATTTCAAGATCTTGTTTGAAATGTAACACACCAATATACTTGATTTCTCCTGCCTGCCTATGATTTGTTGACTAAAATCAAGGGCTAATAAAAAATGACTTTTACATTACCCAAATTAATCTCATTTGTAATTGGTGATGTTACAAAGTTTCTGTAACTGGTAACTTTACTGATTCAATTAAGAAGTTTTGGCTGGGCATAAAAATCATTGCTATATTGTTTCTTCCTTTTTCCTCTGTTTCTTTAATTTTGGGAAATTGAAAACTAAAAAATGTAGAATGAAACATATAGTTAATAACTAATTTCAGCTTAGGTTAAGCAGATGTGGCGATTCACCTAATTTTATAATCTAGTTGATCTTGGACCTCTACCTGTTTACCTCTTGGGTTACCACTTGGGGAATACTAGAGGCTGAGAACTGACAGTTACGGGGCTGGATGCTAGCGGTCCACAGATTTATATTACTTAAGCAGTGGAGTGCTTACTTTTTGAAACTCATTTGTCAGCATCTAAACATTCTGAGATTGTTTCCAGTGTCCCTTGAAATGAAGCGGACAGTCTGGAAGCACCAGGCCCCATTCCTGCAAGAAGTAAAGCAGCACCCGCCCCTTCAGCTGATACATATTCTCCTGTGCACATCCAGCTGAATTCCTCTCTTCTGCATTACTTGCCAGGCCCTGTAGGCATTTCCAGTTTGTAATCCACGCTGTGCTCCATAAGTAGTCTTGGTACAGGTACTTGGTTTTACTGGCATTAGGTTTTCT
The DNA here is from genome assembly GCA_004027185.1 of Glis glis. Classification (NCBI taxonomy): domain Eukaryota; kingdom Metazoa; phylum Chordata; class Mammalia; order Rodentia; family Gliridae; genus Glis; species Glis glis. Next base: position 23,983 of record PVJS01004402.1, read on the forward strand.
ACCTTTATTGCTCCTGACTTCTGTGCTTAACATGTCCTAGAAACTGGTGAGCCAGATAGAACTGGTTTTGAATCCTAGTTTCACCATTTATTTGCTTTATGTCACCTCTTGAAGTCTCAGATTCCTTCTGAACATAATGGATATGATTCCCACATCAGAGTGCTTGTGGCCTCAGTGTAAGGCTGTTTTTATTACCTCTATTTTTCTTCCTCTACTTCCCCTTTCCCCAACAGTGCATTTCGAATTATTTTAATTTTTTAAATTTTAGATAGCATAATTTTAAGGAATTCCAGAATTTGGGGAAAGGAAGGATAAATATTAAACAAGATTTACACATAGGCAGGTTTTTTGTCTCTTATTGGTGGCCTGTTAGCAAAACTTGATGAAATTTGCAGTGATCCCCTTAGAATAGGTGCCCCGTTGGTGTCTTTCTTCCTTTTGTCCTTTCCTTTTTTTGTTTCTGGTTTTTTTTTTTTTTTGAGGAAAGATTATCTGGCATTGGAGAAATCTTAAGTTAAAACTTAAAAGCAAACCAGGCAGAGTGGCTCAAGTGCTTCCCTGTGGTTTCACAGGGGGGCTGAGGTGGGAGGTTCACCTGAGCCCAGGAGTTTGAGTCCAGTGGGGCAACATAGTAAGACTCCATCTCAAAAACAAAGCAAACCACCCCAACCCTAAAATCAAGACAGCATCTCTTCAATATTCCGAGAGGAACAGTGATGGTTAAATAGTACAATTTCCTAAGCAAGATGCTAAAAGGCCCGGGATGTAGCTCAGTGGTAGGGTGCTCGTCTAGCACATGCAAGGCACTGGACTCAACCTCCACAGGGAGGAAGAAAAAGCTAAAAGAGTATGGTTTATTGTGAATATAGCATTAATAATATAAAGAAAAATACACGCCCGGTGTGGTGGTGCACGCTGTAATCCCAGTACTTGGCTACTGTGACACTTCACTGTGCTTGTTCTTTTCCAGTGTCATTGTTCATTTTCAATTCCTTCATTAGTTTATATTCTACTTGTCTTATTTTTGTGCATGTGGTACTGGGAATTGAACCCAGGACATTCTACCTCCAAGCTATACTCCTAGCCCATTTTTAATTTTTAATTTTGAAATAGGGCCTTGTTAAGTTGTGGAGGTTGGCCGAGAACCTGTGATCCTCCTGTGTCAGCCTCTGAAGTACTGGGATTACAGGCTTGTGCCCCCACACTCGGATTCCACTTGTCCTTTAAATGTGAAAATTTCTCAAGAATTTCTCATCCAAATTTCCTTCCCTAGGTGGGAAAAAGAAAAGAAAAAAGTAAAAGAAAGACCTGAAAGTGTAAGAGGGACTGTTACGAAAGGGGAAAGAGGGAGAGTGGGGAGGGCAAGAGAGGGTAGACCCGATCAAAGCGCTGTATATGCATGTATGGGAAAGTCACAGTGAAACCCGTTGTACAATTAATACACATTAATACTTACAATATAAATAAATGTCCTTTCCTTAAATGCTGCCTTGTGTATTTTCCTTTTTGGTTATTGCTATTAAATTTTCACTTCACTCAGGATTTCAGCCTTGAAATCATTCAACATTCTACCTCTCCTCCCTTCCTGTTTTCAAAGCACCCACAAATCTAACCTTTCCCCAAATTTTGTTAGTTGTATCTCTGCCATTGCACACGTGGCCTTATCGTGTTTGCTGCTACTATCCCATTTTAGGTATCTGGTCATTCGCCTGTTCTCTCTCTCCATTGCTGTCAGAGTTTTCTTTACCTCTGATGTCACTTGCTGTTGTGTGAAGGGTGTCTCTAAAGAGGGGTGCTTGCATCTTAGTATGTATGCCGATAGATGCATTTGGATGTGTGGAGAAAATATTAAAACATATTCATGCTTTTAAATTAAGCTTTACTCATTTGATGTGTACGCTGACTTTAGTAACTTTATTGGATCTATAAATCATAGTATCTTGGTCACATATCTTGAAACAGCCCAAGACTGGAAGAGTGAAAGATGAATTAATAGCCTTTCATTCTTTATTTATTCTCAGCATATTACAGTCTGTTAAAGTTTACATGTGCCTACTTAAGTGGATTTACACAGTATATCATGTAGTTTTTAATAAGTAAATATTCTCAAAGTGGATAAATGACTTAGGATTGAAGAAATTAATAATGCAAAATGAATAGGACATAGATGGAGGAGAGGGGAATTATTTCAGTCAGAGAGAATAATGTGTGGGGAACCTGGGAATGTCAGGCAGGATTTAGGGGGCAATTTGAGGTCCTTATGGTGCTGTGCGTTGGGGGTACGTCTTCTGGTTTCCTGTCTGCTTGCTTGTAAGGGATGGGCATTTCTAGGGGGTAATGCTCTCATCCTCTCTAGGAACCCTCACTCTTCCCCAGGGAAGGAGAAGTAACTTATTTTTCTGGTGTTTGGAAAAAGGAAATGGGCCTGTCTAGTTCAGCTCATGATTTTCTACAGAGCCTGCGTTCTGCCCTGCTCATTCATGTTGTACATTTTATAGGGGCAGGTGTCCACAGGAAGGCATCTCCCTGTGAAGCTGTACCAGTGACTTGGGTAGGTAGGTTTGCCAGATTCTGGGGAGAAATACTAACCAAGACCATTTGACTGACTTAAGCTATCCTTTCTAACCTCAGCTTTATTAGTAATAAAGCTAGTATTTGTATCTCTCTATGCCTGCCTTTCCTGTCTTTCACTGGTTTTGAACTTGGGTAGGAAAACTAGGGTGTTAAGTACTGGATCTCTCACTTCAACACCACAATCTTCATCTTTAAAATCAAGCTAATTATTAGCCATGAGAATTGTGAGGATAAAGAATATAAGATGAAAGGGTTTTGAAAATAAACTATATATAAGTTCATAAATGTTCATGGAAGTAATAGGTAGAAACAAGCTGGGACTTGATAATTTTATAATTAACTGCCACTCACAGATTCAATCCTAGCTTCTCCAGCTCCAACCACTCCTTGGATTACAGGAAGGGGAGGGGGTGAGGGGATATAGATGCAGCAAATGAAAAGTATCTCACGGCTGGGGATGTAGCTCAGTGGTGGAGTGTTTGCTTATCATGTGTAAGGCCCTGAACTTGATCCTCAGCACTGCAAACAAACAAACAACTCACTTTGGACAGAAACTGGGTATCAGGCTCTTAATCATAGTATTATAATATCACTGGACTTGGAAATGTGGAGCTATCAGATCAATAAAATTAATTTTCCAACAGGAATGGGGAAAATTAAAATAAATAATAATGTGCTTAGATTAAGAGAGCCCAAACCCACAATTTCTGCTGCCACTTGAGAAAGTCCTAGAATTTGGAAGAATACACCAATTGCTATATAAAACCAGAAAGAAGGAAATAATTTGCAGTTTTTGTTGGAGTTGGTCCTTTCTTTCGTACATGAAAAGATACAGCCCCACTTGGCAAAGCCCTTTTCAGTTTCTGAGATCTTTAAATGAAATGATTTAATAGTTTGGAACATGACTCACCTGTGGTATAGGCTTGAAATCCTAGGTAATGACTCATGAGAATCACTGCTGCCACAGAGTTTTAGAATTCAGGGATTGAACAGACTCTGAAAATATTTATATTTAATTGCATTTCTAAATAAGTAAATCAGTAACAGCTGTTTAAATATGATGGTGGTGTGTGTTTGGAGGCATGGGGGAGAAGATAGAGCATACTGCTTTTACCTTAGAGAAATTATGCTCTTTTTTCTTACTTGATTTAATAGAACACCATAGCAAAAAATAATCAGTTCAGGGAGTGATCCATCCAATCTTGCCCTCTTTGTCCGCAAAATGGTTTCGAATGAAAGATGCTCAGTATTTTGCTGGAACTAGTTAACCCACATAGGCTGTAGAAGAGAGTTGATGTGAGGCTTAATTCATCCTAGGGCTCTTAGGAGAGGGATGAGAATCCATTAGCACCCCTATATCTGGAAAAAGGGGATGTTGCCAACAATCCCTGTTTCATAAGTTTGTTTTAATTGACACTCATTTCAGTTTCTGTCTTAGAAAGAAACTGTGCAAACAAATAAAAGTTTAAAAGTTCGAAAACTGCAATGTAGTAAGGAAGCAACAGCTTGGATGAAAAAAATTAGCTGCTATGATTAAAGAAAAGTGAAAATGGAAAAAACCTAAAAACCAACATTGTCTCCCATTGCCTAAGCCTTAGAACAGTGAGTTAGGCACCTTGAGAACCAAAGGACTGAGCACAATGGAAAGGATCCAGAAGCGGAACCTGACCTGACCTGCGACCAGGAAGCATAGCTTGAGCTTATATTGAAAACAACGTAGCAATGATATCATTGGCTGGCTATGGTGGAGGCTGTTTTATAACTCTCTGGAATATGAGTTTAATAATTATGTTGCTCTGTAAACAACAGAAACAATACAGGGGAAGGCTCTAACAACTGCACCTATCTAGAATATAGGAAAAAATAAGAAAGTAGACTGCAAATTCTGATTATCCCGAATTGATGTCACTAAAACTTACCTAGATCAGATTTATCTTTAAATATAATTCTGTTGTTTGATTATGTGGTTATATTAGAAATATACAACTGGGAAAGAAGCTGCTATAGGCGTTCACAGTGACATCATCAAGCAAGTATGTGGGTAGGGATGAAAAATTGTATGATTACCTAACAATGAGAAAGGCGATGGAAAAAAAACACTATTAAAAGCAAATACAGGAGTTTAAAATCTCAGCAGCTGGGTTCTTTTTTTTTTTTTTTTGCGTTGAACCCAGGGGCGTTCTACCTCCGAGTTACACCCCTGGCCCTATTTTTTATAGTTTATTTTGAAACCGGGTCTTACAAAGTTGCGGAGGGCCTCACTAAGTAGCTGAGGCTGGCCGTGAACCCAGATCCTCCAGTCTCTGCTTCCCAAGTACGGGGATTACAAGCGTGCGCCACCATGCCCGGCTTCAGCAACTAGGTTCTATTAGGATAAAGGCAATTTATACCTTATTGTTTTTAGGTATTAAAATTATTATTTCATAGACATTAAGAGAATGATTTATATGCTGTGTTCTCTGCGGTGAGGGTGATGGAGATGACAGCCCGTTAGTGATGACTGTTACCCTTTGACCCTTTGATCATCAAAGTTGGATAGAAAATAAACTTCTGAAAGTTTAATGCATCATGTATAGAATGATTGCTAATAATGATAGATTGAAGTCTTAAAAATAATTCTCTAGAATGCTTATGTTTAGAAACTAAGAACTATTCATTCATTTAGCATTCTATATACAAAGTTTTAGAGACTGTTTAATTGAAAGAAACACAAAGACTAGTGTGATTAGAAGTTGTAGATTAGAATATATTTGAATTTTAATGGGCTATGAGATGTACATCTTGACTAAACTTTTCATTATTATGGAGTCAAAATTAATTTTAATTTTTGAAAGTTTATAAATAATTCATAGGACAATAAAGTAGTAGAAAAAACTATTAGAATTTTTAAATAAGAATTTAGCAAACTTGTATTCTTATTATTATATATTTTCCAGGTTTTGAAGGGCTATATATCCAAAATGGGTAACACTCTTTGAATGCAACTAGCTGTTCCATTGTTATGCATGAATCTAGAACATAGATCTTATTTATACTGATTTCAGATTTCAAACATATCTCTATCATTGCTTCCTGTTCTTGCACTTGGATTAATCAAATGCTGTGCTTAAAGCAGTTTTTGAAATCTTGGACAACTCATAGCTTTGTTGAAGAGAGGAAGGGAGGGACCTTAGCTTTGTCTCATAATTCAAACACATTTTTATTTCTAGGTTTGTAAAGACCAATCAGTATGGTCAATCAGTGTTTGTAAAAACCAATCAGGCTGGGCGTGGTGGCGCACGCTTGTAATCCTAGTACTTGGGAGGCTGAGACCGGAGGATCTGGGTTCATGGCCAGCCTCAGCTACTTAGTGAGGCCCTCCGCAACTTCTTGAGACCCAGTTTCAAAATAAAGTATAAAAAATAGGGCCGGGGATGTAGCTCGGAGGTAGAACGCCCCTGGGTTCAATCCCCAGTACCGCAAAATAAATAAATAAATAAATAAATAAATAAATAAATAAATAACCAATCAGTATGGTCAATCTAATGAATATTTTTTACTTCCATATCATGTATTTCCTTTTAGTCCCCTTTCATCATATGTTAACTTGTGACCCACCAGCAAACCATATGAAGTAAATCTTGACATATCAGCATCATAATAGATGAATGAATATTGACCAGCTCTTTTTGGCAAGATGGTATGGCTGAAGTTCTTGTTGCAAAATACTGTATGATGTAATCCTTCATGTTGAGGAGTTTTTGAATGAGAATACCATTTGTGCCCTTTCTTTGTGCACTTAAACATGGATTGGTCACACATCAATTTTTGAATATGAGAAAATCTATGCAGAATACTTCTTATTTAAAGAGTTTGGATTTTGTTTATGATCAATTTCGTCATTATCATTAGACTCTGGAGTGCTGTCATCTGTCTCTTTGCATTTACCTTCGGATTTAATCGTGACGTGTTCCTTTTGTCAGTTTTCATTTCACCATTCTGGGCAGAAAATGAAAAATTCTCAGTTCTCAACTCAGTTCAATAAAAGCTAAAAGAAGGCTATAAAGTTAGTATCTCTAAGTCTAAAACATTTATGAAAGACCATGTAATACTTTGGGCAATTCAGTGAGAAAACCAAAGGATGGTACAGTAGTAACAATTTATTTCATTATTCTATCATTCTTTTATAAGTAATTCTACCATTTTTCTGTTTCTTACTTTAAGCTTTTTCTTTTGTAAAGTGTAGTTGGTAATAATTAGTAATAATGAAATAATTCTTAGGGCAGTCAAATAACCAAGTATTTGAAGATTCAGAGAAAATAATATAAGGTCACTCAGATTCCATAATGATTTTTAGATTTATGAAATCGTCTAATGTAACCCATAGGGCAGATGAAAGACAGAGTGAACATTATTCTGTTTTTAAAGTAATAAGATTTTTGTTTTTATTCTTTGTTTTTTTTTGCGGTACTGGGGATTGAACTCAGGGGCATTCTACCTCTGAGCTACACCCCTATCCTATTTTTTAATTCTTTATTTTGAAACAGGGTATCGTAAGTTGCAGAGGGCCTCAGTAAGTAGCTGAGGCTGGCTTTGAACCTGCGATCCTCCTGTCTCAGCCTCCCAAGTACTGGGATTACAAGCATGCGCCACCATGCCTGGCTTTCTTTTTTATCCTTTAGAAGGCCTCTTAAGAAAAAGTAAGTCATAAAATATCCTTAAAATTAGTCAGAACTGTTCAAAATGGAAACTCAAAATAATAAAATCGAGTACAGTGGGCCCTAATAGTATGCTGAGCGCCAGTCAAAATTGTATGCAAGCAATTTGTGATTTTTTCTCCTCCTTCCATGTATTGTTCATTGCAGCTGAATTAAAGTACTCTGTCTCCCTTAGGAGACGTCCACTTTGTTAGGCACATAGCATGGCATGGGGAAGTGAAAGGGAACTGGAGTCAGAGGAGCTTTATTTGGAGCCTTTCTATGCTACTAGCAGGCTTTTGACCTTGGGAAGGTCACTTGCCTTCTCTGCGCCTTTCATTCTTCATCTACAAATGGATCGCAAAATCATGATGTTTAGATAAATGGGAAGGCTCTGACAGAGAGTTCATGCTTCCCTTGCCCTTGACTGAGCTAATATCATAATGATCTCCACCCCTTGTTTTAAGACGCCTCTCTTTCTGTCCTCTGTACATTTGAAAATTGTTGCAAGAACTTGTAGTACTCTTAAAAGGATTAAGGTAACAGTGATTCCACCTGTATTCTTGATTTACCATTTAGAAAACTACCCTTACCAACCTATCTACATGTGGGATAAGCCAGCCTATGAAAGCATGAAAAATTTTTCTCTATACAAACAAAACAAAATATGTCAGATCAAATGAATCACATAATGAAATGCCAAGCAAACAAAAATGCCTCCTCAACCACCCCCCAAACAAATGAAAACCAAAACTCATCTTGGTTCTCATTCCTATTTCTCAACCTCTTTTTCTCTTCCTTTTATAGCGTTAAAAAAAACCATAATCACTATTGTCACATTAAAAAATTTCCTTTGCTAAAACTGACTCAGTTCAATTCTCAACCCTATTGTTTTAAAACTGTTCTCCCTAAGGTCACACGTAGTAGAATCTATGAGACACTATGAGACATTCTTTTTCTTCACTTATTATGTTGTTTTCCCTAGCCTATCCCTAGCCATTCTTACTACTTTTGTGCAAACATTTCCAAAAGCTGTATTCAGCTTAGATTTATCTTTGGAGTCCTAGACTCACATTCATTGGCTTTTTTGGCATTGCCATAGATGTCCCCACAGAGCCGTTGTTTAATATGATTAAAGTTAAATTTACTTCACTAGGTGTTCCTCTTGTGGATTTTTTTTTTTTTTTTGTGTGTGTGTGTGTGTGTGTGGTACCGGGGATTGAACCCAGGGGCATTCTAGCCCCACGCTACCCCCCTTAGCCCTATTTTTTATTCTTTATTTTGAAACAAGGTCTCACTAAGTTGCGGAGGGCCTCACTAAATAGCTGAGGCTGGCGGTGAACCCAGATCCTCCTGTCTCAGCCTCCCAAGTACTGGGATTATAAATGTATGCCACAACGCCCGGCTTGTTCCTCCTGTGTTTTTAATGTCTGCCAATGGCACTGTCATTCATCTAGTTGCCCAGTTAGGTATGATTTATTATGCAGTAAACTGTACCCACTTAAAGTATCTGATTTGAAGCCAGGTTTGGTAGTACACACTTGTAATCCCAGTACTTGGGAGGCTGAGATGGGAGGATCACAGGTTCCCGGCCAGCCTCAGCAACTTAGTAAGGCACTTCGCAACAGTGAGACCCTGTTTCAAAATAAAAAATAGAATAAGGCTGGGAGTGTAGCTCAGAGATAGAATGACCTTGGGTTCAGTCCCCACTACCACACACACACACACAAATAAATTAAAAAATAAAAAAACAGGTCTGGGTTATAGCTTGGAGGTGGAATACCCCTGGATTCAATCCCCTGTACCGCACACACACACAAATAAAATATATGATTCAATCAGTTTTGACAAATATATACCTGTGAAACTACTACTGTAGTCAAGGTATAAGATATTTCCATCGTCCCTGAAATTTTAACATGCCACTTTATAATCAGTTCATTCTTTCTCTATGCTGGGCCCTTTCAGTCATAGATTAGTTTGCATTTTCTGCTTTCAGTCATAGATTAGTTTGCATTTTCTATAATTTTATGTAAATTTTACTTAAATTATTTATACATTTACACAAATTCTGATTTTATATAAATTTTATATTAGTATAATATGCTGTGTAAGTCAGGATTCTCCAAAGAGAACCAATGTGATATACTGTCTATGTCTATAGACATATATCTATAAAATTATTTATAAGTAATGTGCTTCATTTTAAGGAATTAGTTCACTTGTGGTTACTGGCAAGTCCAAAACATTCAGGGCAAGCTGACAGACTGGAAACCTATGCATGCAAGTATACATTGCAGTCTTATGAAATTTGTAGGCTAGACTAGTGAGCTGGAAGCTCAGATAAGAGTTGATGTAGTCTTGAGTCAAAAATTGGTGAAGCAGGGTGGACATTTAGGTAGGATTTCTATATTAGAGTTTTGAGGCAGAATTCCTTTTTCTCTGAGAATCTGTAGTTTTTGTTCTTACGGCCTATAACTGGTTGGATGAGGCCCACCCACATTATTCAGGGAAGGCTATTTAAGTCAACTAATTGTAGATACCCGATCACATCTATAATATGTATTCACAGCCATATCTAGACTTAACGTTTGACCAAACAGTTGGGTACCGTGGCATAGCTAAGTTGACATTCAAAACGTAACCATCACATAGGCCACGTACTCTTTTTGGATTGCTTTTACTTAGCATAATGATTGTGAGATCCATCCATGTTGCACTGAGTGGCTCATTCCTTCCTTATTTCTGACTGATACTCTAGCATATGATTACATAACTGTTTAGTCATCTTTTGATGGACATTTTGGCAGTTTCCAGTTTTTGGCTAAAATGAATAATGCTCTGAACACTGATGTATAAAACCCTTTCTGAATATGTTTTTATTTCTCTTGGGTAAATGGCAGCACAATGGTAAACACTTATAACACACTGGCTGCCAGTTTTCAAAGTAATTGTACTGTTTTGCATTCTCATTAGCGGTGTATGAGAATTCTGTTCCTCTACAATCTTTCCAGTATTTGGTGTTAGTCTTTTTAATTTCAGTAACATACAAGGGTATCTTATTGTGGTTTAAATTTCCTCAGTGAGTGATTTTGAGTGTCTATTTAGGTGCTTGTCACTCAAGTATCTTCATTTGTGATGTATGTGTGTGTAGATCTTTGGCCCATTTTTTTCCCACTGGGTCATTACTGAGTTGTAAGAGTTTTTTTTTTTAAATATATGCTGGGTATAAATCCTTGTTAGTTATATATGTATTGAAAATACTTTATCATGTTGGTTTTTGTTTCAGTCAGCATTCTCACCACTGTGACCTAAACACCCGACACACAAAACTTAGAGGAAGAAGACATATGCTCACAGTTCTGGAGATTGCAGTTTCTACATATGGTCCATGTGCCACTGGCTGCCAAGTAGGAGTTGGGGCTAGAGATGATGATAGGGCATCATGGCAAGCAGCAGAGAGAGCAAAAAGGGTCAGAGAGAGAGAGAGGCTTCAGTTGGGCAGGGCTGGGACACATTTTGTACCCCACCCCACTCCCAGAGACCCATCCTCTCCAGCCCTACGTAATTTTTCAACATAGCTATCTCTGGCTCATGTGGTCTGGGGGACATTTTAAATCCAAGCTATAAGTTTCCTATAATGGTATCTTTTGAGGAGCAAAAGTTAAAATTTTTTTGAATTCTAATTTGTCAAATGTTTTCTTGCCTGCCCCAAAGTCACAAAGATTTATCTCCTGAGTTTTCTTCTAGATGTTCTAGTTTTACCTTTTATATTTTAATATATGATCCATTTTTGACATTATCCTTTTCTGAATTTCTTATCCCAAAAGGACTCTTTTTTTTCCTGGACTGAGGGCTCTCTAATCTTAGACTCTAGTTCTTGTTTAAGCCTTCATTGTCATTGGACTTCATATTAAAATATCCTTTGTGTGGTGTCTTTCTTCTCCATTCTGTTTCCATAATGCCTCATGTTATTCTAAAACTATTATTACCCTGCTGAGAAATCCTCAATAAATACTCACTTCCTAAGAATTGCCTAAGTCTATGTGACGTCCCCTGATAGAATTTCCATGTTATAGGATGTGGCAAGGAGGACAGAGTGGATTAACTAGTTTTCTTTGTATGGGAATAATCCTAAACTTGGGGACTTGAGTATTACTTGTGTTATTGTGTTTCCACATTCTGTTGCTGTTAATATGATCAGCCCGACTCTTTAATATAGCGCCTTTGACATTCTCACTGGCACCTAACAGACCATTGCGACAGAGGTCTCGTTAGTACCTATTTTTTTGTGGAAATAACAGTAATTAAAACAATTTTAAAAATCATTGACTTGAGTATACTAGGCAGCCAATAATTTTGGGGTGCTATATTCTTAAAAAAATCATGTAATTTTATATAGAGAGGCTTTAATTTGAAGATAATAATCTGGAAACCGAGATACTAACTTCACTTGAATTAGGAAGTAACTTTTGTTGGACTGGAAGTGGAGGATGTGCTGACAATGGCAAGGGTGTCATTAATTCATTATTCTGAATTTTCTCTTCTCTGACATATTGTATTGCGGCTATTGTATTAGGGCCTTGCTGTTGTTTTGCTCTGAGGTATAGATTAATAAGTAAGATTACATATTTTACAAATATATAAGCATGCCAAATTAAGTTTGTTCTTTGGAGGGGTTTTTAAGGCACCTTACAAAACTGTTTTATTACTGCTATTCTAGATAGTACCGCAGGCCAAGTATTCAGGAAATAGAATAATTGAACATGTGGAGTAACTTGTTAGTTTATTGGTTTCATGTTTATAGCCTGGTGAAATGGTGTAGATTTGGAGTCATTCCTTAGCATTTTGCTCATACTATGCTTTGGCGCTTTTTAAAATAAAGCCTTTTCATTCCTGTGATTTCATGAGGTTGGCTGTGGGTTTGTACATCATTCATTTAGGGCGCGATAGTTGCTGGGGGTGAGAAACTCAAAGGCTGTTTAGTTTGTAATGATTTCGTTGTTTTCATATGTAACTAGAGCCCGTTGTGCTCCTATTTAAAACCTTCCAGGGGTTTCTCATTGCACTTCAAATGAAATCCAAACACCCTCCCAGGTCTCCCGCTCCTGCCTGCTCTCCGCCTCTCCTCCCCCTGGTCCCCTCAGTATAGCGGTATAGCCTTGCTTCAGCCACCCAGCCTCTGAGCCCGCAAGTTCACTCCTGCTTTAGGGTTTGGACTTGTGCTCACCTCTGTCTAAAGCTCTCCCTTTTCAGCTCCCAGATCCTTGTCGCTTCCTCAGAAAGGTCTTTACCAGTCTCCCTCCTCTCTAGTCACCTGTTCCATTCCACTATGCTTATCTGTCTCCATAGTGCAGGCCACTGTCCCTGTCCTTGGTCAGTGACTCTCTGGAGAGCCTCTGCTTGCTCTCAGCTCACTCGCTGTTGTATGTATTCCTGTGCTCCGAAACAGACAGTGGGTGCTTCCTAAGTGCTCATAGGGATGATTGTCATTTTTATAATTATCTTCACCAAAATAAAGTGGCTAGTGAAAACCAGCTTGTGACTAAATGAGTACTATTTCATACAATTGCCTGTTTATTCAATAATTGATTTATCTTTTCATTATAGTACAGAATTCAATTATGGTACAAACAGATCCTGTCTCATGTGGCTGGAGTTGGAATGCAGATACAAGTTCCTGTCTTGTATTCCATTTGTCAGGTCATGCTTTCTCTCCAATTCTTTATGACAAATAAATAATAATTGTCTTTTAAAAACAGTTTATCAGCCAGGCATGGTGGTGCACGCTTGTAATCCCAGTACTTGGGAGGCCGAGACAGGAGGATCTGGGTTCATGGTCAGCCTCAGCTACTTAGTGAGGCCTTCCGCAACTTAGTGAGACCCTGTTTCAAAATAAAGAATAAAAAATAGGGCTGGGGGTGTAGCTCGGAGGTAGAATGCCCCTGGGTTCAATCTCCAATACCGCAAAAAAAAAAAAAAAACAGTTTGTATTAGGCTGGGCGTGGCGGCACCCGCTTGTGCACGCTTGTAATCCTAGTACTTGGGAGGCTGAGATAGGAGGATCGCAGTTTTGAGGACAGCCTCAGCAAATAGTGAGACTTTCATCAATCTAGCGAGACCCTGTTTGAAAATAAAAATAAAACAGGGCTGGGGATATAGCTCAGAGGCAGAATGCCCCTGGGTTCAATCCCCAGTACCACAAACAAACAAACATTTATATTACATGTACGGGGAGGGTTGGGATCTGAAGGGCAACACGCCAAGACCTGTGTGCAGATGTTGATATCACTGAACCTCATTATGATGTACAATTACAGTGCACTGGTAAAAGTATTTTTTAAGTTTATTTTAATACCAGAGGCATTTGGAACTTGCTCAAATGTTATTAATTCATGTGTTCTTTTTTAAAAATTAAGTTAAATCATTGCTGAGGCAGGGTGGTGTGGGTTGAGAGCGCTCAGCTCTGGAGTTCAGGAAGCTCAAACTCTGGTTTTAGCTCTGCCAGTAGCCAACTCTCCACATGAGGCTTTGGCTCTCAGTTCCCTAATTTATAAAATAATAGGTTTGAATGAAATGATCTCAAATGTCTGTCTGCTTTTAACAATGTGTAATTATGTAATTCTGGGCATAAACCAGTCATTTTTGCACTTTGGGGAATTTGGTGGCTTATATGGATATGTGGTATATATATAATTGTCCAGATAGCATTAAGCTTTTGCAAGAATGAAAAGTCAAATTTGTTTCAGTTACCTGAATGTTAAATCACCCGAAGGACTCAGAATTGGTGTCTTTTATTTCATTTTATTTTATTTTTGTTTTTTTTTTGGTAGTGACTGTAGTAAGAAATATTATATGTAATTTAATGGTGGTATTGATTTTAAAATAGACAATATTATTTAAGGGGATAGTAAAGTTTTGTCTTTAGGAATACTCCTTTTGGCCTTAACACTAATTCAAGGATCCCAACCATTTTCTCCTTTGGAAATTAAGAATTTTTGTAATGGATTTAGCCTAGTGTGTTCCTACTTCAGCATATCAGTTTTACTTAAAGTTTATATAATTCCTTACTGATATTAGATATATATCAATCTTGAGGACATTACGGAACGCTATATATTTTGTTCTGTATTCTGTTGTTCAGTGGTCCTGAAACTTCCACATGGTCATCAAAATCACCCGTAGGATTTTTAAAACACACACTGCGGGGCCCCACCCTGATTTGTCCATTCAGTAGGTCTGTTGTGGGGCTTTTGAGAACTTGCTTTCAAACATATTCTCAGGTTATATTGATGTTGCTGGTCTGAGAGCCACGATTTGAGCGCCACCGCTGAGTTTGTTGTCTGTGTTTTATTTGCACGTGTTGGCAGGATCTTGATCTAGGGGAATCTGGGTTCCTCCATGTTGCTTACTGGTGCATCGCAGCATCCCCGAATTCCCTCCCTCTTTTCCTTGTGGTGGCTGGAATCCTTCATTGTAGGATACTGACAAAATTTTAAATGCAAATGGAGTCCTTAACAACAGGGTGGTACCAGTAAAGGTAACTTTAACCTTTAACCTTTTGGATTGTGTGCCAAAATGGAAAAAGCATTCACTTAGAAGTAATGGTTTAATCTTACGAATTTGAGAACCCTAGCTTTGAAATGAAAAAAGGCCTTAGCTTATTGGCTATTGGGATTTGGGAAAACTATGTAACTTTTCTAAATCTTAGTTTGCTTTATTTATTTTTTTTTATTTTTTTTTTTGCGGTACTGGGGATTGAACCCAGGGGCATTCTACCTCTGAGCTACACCCCCAGCCCTATTTTTTTAATTCTTTATTTGGAAACGGTCTCACTAAGTTGCGGAAGGCCTAAGTAGCTGAGGCTGGCCACGAACCTGTGATCCTCCTCTCTCAGCCTCCCACGTACTGGGATTACAAGCGTGCACTACCATGCCCGGCCCTTAGTTTGCTTTATTTAAAATGGGGTTAATATTTGCCTGATAGGATTTTTGTGAGGACTTAATTAAATTATATAAGGTATATAAAATACTTAATAGGAACTCAACCACTTCTTCAAACTACTACTTGATAGGTGGTTTTAGAAAAGCTTATTTGCCTCAATGGTTATAACTTCAGTGTAGTTCTGGACAGTGTTACTCTCAGAGCACTATTTATATTTTGCTTACCTAACCTGCTTCCTGAGCCGACCTGTGGGTTGCAGGCTGGTAGATGTCTGCTGTGTTCTCACAGAGCTGGCTTCCCCTCACTTGTTTGGAAATGCAATGTCTTGTTTCTGCCTATCCTGGCTCTGTGTCCCTGGGCATTAGCTTTGTTCCTGGTTCCACATCAGACCCTTCCTGCCCTCATCACCTGTCCTGGCCTGTTCTCTGACTCTAATTTTCTGTGTTCGGTTTGATTTGCTCCTCCTCCTAGCTTCCCATGAAAACCAGTGAAGTTAGAGGTGTATAGATAGCGCCACCCTGCCACCTGGAATAGAATTTTTTTTTGTCACAAAATTAAGAATTTTAATCTTTAAATTCAGTATGTTTTTCAAGATGTCTGATTTTAGTTTTATTAGATTTAAAAGACAAACTTTTCTGCATTTTAAACTCCAGTTTTAATATTTGTATGTTCATTACAAACATAGTCCAGTGAAAAGAACTTTGATTTACTGTGTTCTTTTAAAAAGTACCTATAGTCACCAGATTTTAGTTAGTTTGGAATCTATTTGGGAAATTTTCAGTTGTAAATTCTGTCTGTTGGAATGGAGATTCCCTAAGAAACCAAGTGCTTACGGCTGTTTTGTGAGAGAGCCAGTTGCTCCCATCACAGATCACACTTGGTGGCAGTGTTGGAGATCCGCTGATCTGTCATCGTTATTGTACATTCTTTGTTGTTTTTGCTTTTTTCAGTTATGACCATGAATTTTCTGTTCTAGTAAGGCCTATTGTAACAATATATTTTCTGTCATACTCACGATTTCATGCTTTTCAGATGCCGAAGGGGTTTGTCTTGTGTTTTGTATTTAAAGAATTTGCTCCCTTTTTCTATTTCACTTAATCAGTCCTCACCGGGCTCAGTTGGAGGGTCTCATCAACTCTGTATGAGTCGGGCTGAGCAGTTGTTTCCTAGTTAGGGTCTGTGCTTGCATTTCTTTTCCTTCTTTTTTTTTTCCCGGTACTGGGGATGGAACCCAGGGGCTTTCTACCTCCAAGGTGCACCCCCAGCCCTATTTTTTATTCTTTATTTTGAAACAGGGTCTCACTAAGTTGCGGAGGGCCTCACTAAGTAGCTGGGGCTGGCCGCGAACTTGCCATCCTCCTGTCTCAGCCTCCAAGTACTGGGATTACAAGTGTGCGCCACCATGCCCGGCCTTGTCACATCTTCTTAAGCAATAATGGTATGTGCCAACCTGAAATTATTCTACTCAGATTTAAATAACGAAATTAAATCAAGTAAAACTATTACTTTTTACTCCTTGTGTGGCTTACATGCTTTTTGTTACTCCTTATATAAATGTTAGTCTATATCTGGGGCTTCTGTTCACTCTCCACGAGTCTACTTGATCCAGTACTTATAACACACTTAGAAATGCAAGCAAAAAGGTGGGCATGGTGGCGCACGCTTGATATACTGTATTATTTAGAGAATAATGACAAGAAAAAGAAGTCGGTACATGTTTAGTGCAGATGCACCCCCACCCCCAATAATTTCAATCTGTGGTTATTTGAATTTGTGGATGCAGAACTGTGAATACAGGGGGTTGACTATAATAACTAATGGAGCTCTCCCTGCCATTTATATTTTTGCTTAAAAGTATCTTAATACAGTATGGACATATATACCAATTTAATTTACATAGATTCAGCCATATGCCCTAACTATAAGTATTGAATATATGAATTTACAAATGAAGGAATTTACAAGGTTAAATTTTAATAATTTAATAATGTGTGATTTTATCCTATTTACTGACTTAAATAACTGTCTCTGAATAAGATGCAATCTTCCTATAAATTCTTTGAGGGTAGGAGAAGAAATAAGGAATAATGACTTTTAGTGTTAAAGTTGTCATAGCAAAGAGCATTGTAGTGTGTTTCGTTTTGTTTGTTTGGATTACCAGAGATTGAACTCAGGGCCTCTACAACTAGGCTATATCCCCAGCCCTATAGTGGTGATTTTTGACTGATCAAGAGCTAATGTTTTTGAGCCAGGTGTGGTGGTGCACGTCTGTAGTTTCATACTTGGAAGGCTGAGACGGGAGGATCACAGGTTTGAGGCTAGCCTTAATAGCTTAGCGAGACCCACAGCAACTTAGCAAGATTCTGCTTCAAAATAAAAAGCTACAAGGGTTAGGGGTAGGGGTAGCACCCCGCCCTCCAGTTCAATCTCCAGTACAAAAAAAAAAAAATCAAAAATTTTTTGGAGCAAAGAACTATTTATTTTTTGACTTCTAGTAGTGTGCTTTTTGACATTTGTGTTGCAGTAAAATGAATTTATTTTCACTTTTGTTTTTAACACATCCGTAGTTTAGGTTGATTCCAGCTTTCATAAGTAAATAGCTTTGAGAGTTTATGAGAATCTTTAAATAGTTTAGGGATCAATAAAACATTCTTATAGAAGGTGGAAAAGGTACTCATGTTAAAGCTTGTTGAGTTAACAGTATTTGTTTCCAGAGTTAAAAAGCAAACAAAGTAAGTCACCTAGAGTTACTGGATTTTGGTTTTGCTCCCTACCAGTCTTTAAATAAATAGTATATTGTAATGGTCATTATAACAAAAAGCTATTGTGCTAATTCATGAAATGAGTATCTTTTTTGATCTATGAATAGCCCTATTATCAAGGGAACACTTGAAGCCTTGAAAAAAATCTTTTCTTTTGCCCTTTCTTCTTGATGCCTTTTTTTTTTTTTTCTCTCTTAGAGTGGCTACCGGGTTATGTTTGGAATACAACCTAATAACTTGTATCTTAGTCTAATTAAATCATTGTTCATACAGGGTGAAACAAGTGACTATAGGCACAACAGTCTCCATAATTGAAAAAATAAACACTTTTTATAATTGTGTTTTAGGAAACTCATCCTTTCACAGTTTTGGCCTGATCCCTCCCTCAAGGGCCTGAGAATGAGAAGAAAGGTGACCCTAGCAGGGAGGGGCCTAGTGTCTGTCAGAGGGAAGCCGCACCGCTTCCCAGGTCCGGGCACACCCTCTTCAGGGTTATTCACCTTTAACATTCCAGACAGTGGGAAGAATTTCAAAACGATTCTCATGTTTTGAATCCACTTTCTTCCTACTAGGCTTCATATAGAGGCAGGCACACAGAGGGCTATCTCTAAAAGTGCTTCTCATCTGGGGGGATTTTGCCTCCCAGGGGTCATGTGGCCACATTTGGAGACATTTTTGATTGTCAGAACAAGGAGGATTGCTCCTGGCTTCTGTTGTCATTGGACAGTGATACATCCTACAATCCACAGGAAAGTATTATCTGGCCCCAAATTTTAGTAGTTCCAAGTTTGGGAAACCTAGCATTAAAGCATTATTATCATTGAAGAGGGGAACCAGAGGGATGTAAAAGTTTCTAGTATAATATTCTCACCCTGCAGGGAAGTTCTAGCAAAGAAAGCAGGGGCCGAATTCTTATTTTAGTGACTGCCTTATAATGAAGTTGGTGTACTGTGATAACTTGTCAGATTTTGTGGCCTCATCCACAATCCTTATTTTTAGAAGGAAGAGAAGTTCAGGGGCTAAGTTAGTTTCAGTGCAGACCAACTTGCTTCAAGTGAGTGGCGTAGATTCAGACATTGCTAAACACATAAATTTGTGTGTTGAGAAATGAGAGACTGATCACCAATAAAACCTGATTTGTTTCATATATCATTGCAAAATGGTAGATAGTCTGCCTCTGCACGTGTTAACATTGTTGGACCTGTATTTTCCTTTTGCCTTATTCAGTACTAATTGGACTTTTTGAGAGAGAATTGGAACAGAGCACAAGTCTACTTTCCCTGACAAATCAACAGAAGATTATAGGAACCCTTTTTTGAATTTAGTAATTATGGTTTCTTTTTTGACGTAGTTGCTATAATTGAGAAATTGAAGCATTATCTGTTCAGGGCAAAATGAGTCATGAAGTCAGAATATATAGATAGATACTTGTGGAAAGAAGATTAATATAACAAATGTAGAGGAAGGGAGAATAATTTGGAAAACTCATTATTTATAACTTTTAAGGCAAATAAATCATAGCTCCAAATTATGTTGTCGGAAAACAGAAAACAAGATAATTGGTATGTTTTTCTGTTTGGCTCTCAGTTTTAAAGGACTCTAATTGATGTATTGTTTATATTGTTCACTAAATACAGTGTTTGGATGATAGGGAGGGAATTGAGAGTGCACGTGATAGCAGCTCAGAGATGTGCAGCGCTTCTCCCCAAAACAATTACAGCGCAGTGGCTGCCAGTGGTGATGTCACTCAGCAGAGAAAGAGCCATTTAAGACCCTTTATAATCATCATTAGAGGATAGGGAGAATTTGGAAAATGTGGAGCGATGTTAAGATTCCTACTATGTTGCCCTGTTCTGTTGCTTTAAATGATATCCTCAACTTCTAATTATAATTTGCAAGTTATATTTAACATCAACAGGGAAAAGAGAAAATATTGTTTACAAGGGAAGAAGCATTTGCTCTTTTTGTTAGATCAGGAGCAGTGATATGTTGGGACGGAAATAGTGAAAATAATACTGGTTTCTAGTTTTGTCCGTACTGTGGGTTTATGCACATAGCCACATGGTATGATGGTATTGGACTATCTCAATTGGAAGTTTTTGTTTTTGTTTTTGTTTTGTGGTGCTGAGGATTGACCCAAGGACCTTGCACATGCTAGGCATATGTTCTACCACTAAGCTACATTCCCAGTTTCTCACTTGTAAATTTTACTACTGTCTGTAGATTAGTAACATCCCTTTGGGAAAAGGAAAATGGCAATATAATAGACTTAAATTGTGTGTGGAAAAAATGGTGGTAAAAAAACAAAGCTTTCCTTATAGGCAGAAAGAGACTAATTTAAAATGAATGCCCCCCCCCAAATGCCCAAGGCCTTCTCTATCAGCTGTCCAGTTGACCATTTTCCAAGATTTTGGCATTCTCCCCCCCCAACCCCCCCACCCCAGATCATAACCCTTCATGCTGAATTTGGGGCCAAAGTAAGAAAGGAAGATGCTGTCGTTGTACAGTATCATTTGGTATGCCATGAAGGGCAAGAGGGGTGAGCACTAAGTCCCGGGGGGCTAGGTAAGTTAGGCGTTGCACTTACATTTCAGTATTTTCTGTTACACCTGAATGCTTGATCCACAGTAAGTGCTTCATCAGTAATTATAATAATTTATAGGTAATAATAGTAACAGGTGAATACAGGGAGGTGACTGCTTCCTACATATATTTCTTACCACCCTCTTTGACTGTTTTACCCCCACCCTACTTAGCTCAGGCCACCACTGATTTCTTGTTCCATAGCAAACTTAACTAGAATGCAGTAGTCTTCAGTGTGGCCCCCAGTTTCTAGTCTACTCTGCACACTGATGGCAGAGCATCTCCCTGTAAGAGGAGCATCTTATTTTTTAGTATAGGCATCTATAGCTAATGCTCACAGGGAAAAGTGCATTTTTGAACCGGGCATGGTGGCACAAACCTATAATGCCAGTACTTGGGAGGCTGAGACAGGAGGATAGCAGGCTCGAGACCAGCCTCAGCAACTTAGTGAGACCCTGTTTCAAAATAAAAAATAAAACAGGGCTGGGGGTGTAACTCATAGGTAGAACAACCCTGGGTTCAATCCCCAGTACCCCTCCAAAGTGCATTTTTAAAGTGTTCCTAACCATCTAAAGAATGACACATATTTACAAAGGATTATTTTTGTTCTATTTCTCCAAGTGGACTGATAGTCTAATGCTTCTCATTTTTTGAACTTTGTGAATTTAACTATCAAGTTTATTATTTTTTCATAATCATTGCTATCTTCATTTTAAAATCATGGTTCTTGCTATGACTTATTTTTGGTTGTGAGTTAGACCTACGGAATCGGAATGCCTTGGTTGTATTTTCTAGCTCTGTGAAGTTGGGTAAGGTATCAATCTCTGTGCTTCATTTTCAGTTACTGGTCTCATGAGGTTTACTGTTGTCTACTTTTTTTGCAGCAAACTTTTCATTTAAACGTCCAATTCTCTTGATCAGTATTGAGGAGAAAAGCTATCACCTGTAATTTAAGGATGCTATTTACAGAACAGATGAATAAAAGAATCATTGTCTTTTCTTATAACCCCATTTGCAGACTGTCTGAAAACTATTGCCTTTAATAGCAGCTATACTTGGCAGAATTAATTTGGAAAAAGAGCCCTACTGGCCTTCCATTCAGTTTTCTGACTTTTCCCTACTGAACAGCTCTTCTTGAAAGCTACCAGTTGTGTCAAACAAGCAATGACATTTGTCTCTGTGCCTGTGAGTGGTTTATGCAAAGTTTATTTAGTGTGAAACCTTGTATCTAATATGACTAGAACCAGTATTTGGTCATTAAATCGAAAAAGCTGATTAAAACAGAACATAAAGTGTTTAAGATGGTTTTTTAATACTTTCCACATCTTAGACTTTGTATAGAGCCAGGGAGGTAGGATCCCTTAAAGCGTCATTTTACAGAAACAGAGAGGAGTAAAGAGCAACAATTTCTGGTGTAATATTCTCAGGTGGATGGAGTCACGAATGGAATTATTATTTCGTGCATTCATTCATTCATTCATTCATGGATGGTACTGGGGATTGAGCCCCAGGGCATTCTACCTCCAAGCTATACCCCCAGCCCTATTTTATTTTGAAACAGGATCTCGCTAGGCTGAGAGTGTCACTACTTGCTGAGGCTGTCCTCAAACCTGCGATCCTCCTGTCTCAGCCTCCCAAGTACTGGGATTACAGGTGTGCGCCACCACACTTGACTTAGTTCTTCCTTTAGAATCAGGGTATAGGTTTTTATTTTCCCCTCCCCATTTCAGTTTCTCCCCAAGCCTGTTTTAATATTTTTATTAATTAATTCACTGTATTGATTTTCTCCAGAGTACTCAATTTAATTCTCATAGAAATAACTTTTCTTTTGTCTTCACATTTCAACAATACAATTAGCATTGCATTTTGGTTTGAGCTCACTGTTCAGCAGGACAAACAGAAATATGCTGTGCATACTGGTGAGGGATCCCACAGTTTCATGGATTCCACTGGTATCTTTTACTCAAGGAATGGAGGGGTGTGGTTAATCTGGTGGTTGGTTAAGTGCAGCTTGGTTAGGAGATCATTTTCTCTGCTCAGAGGTTTTGTCAAGTCTCCTGCCTTTAGGAGAATATTTCTAGTCTTTTTTTTTTTTTTTTTTTGCGGTACCGGGGATTGAACGCAGGGGCGTTCTACCTTCGCGCTACGCCCCTGGCCCAATTTTTTTTTTTATACTTTATTTTGAAACCGGCTCTCATGAAGTTGCAGAGGGCCTCACTAAGGAGAGAGAGAGAGAGAGAGAGAGAGAGAGAGAGAGAGAGATCTGAGGCTGGCCGCGAACCCGGATCCTCCGGTCTCTGCCTCCCAAAGTACTGGGATTACAAGTGTGCGCCACCACACCCGGCTTTCTAGTTTTATTAGGCCTTAGCGGCACAGTAGTTATTCAGTGTACTCTTGCCACAGACATTTTATGTTTGCTTCATGTTATTTGATTTTTCCCACCAATTGTATATCAGTGAAGAAGTTACACCAATAGCATTTTCTGTCTGAAGCTGTGCTCTCCTGAGGCTCAGCAGAGAGGCCCATTTTTATTTGTTTTCTTTAAATTCCTTCTTTGAATTGGTTGTTACAGGGAACCCTAGGCTGTATCTCTGGGAGACGAGTCTCCTACATTGCCCAGGTGCTGTGAAGTTTGAGACACTTGTATTTTGCTGTATGAGCTGGATACTGGGAGTGCAGGAAGCCAAGGTAGTAAAACAGGAACTGGGATGGTGGGAAGAGGGAGGGATGGCTGTTGTCAGGGACAGCTAGGACCAGGCAGGACCTGCAGTGCAACTGTAATCCCACAGTAATTATCAGAACAAGTCTAACATGAATCCATTCCCTTCTCACTTTATGTTGGAATTGTGCCTTCTGGCAAAAGGTAAAAGCTTTTTCCTTTTGCATGCTATTTATAACTGGGCATCATTTTATGTGATTCAAGTGTAACTTCAAATGTAGATGGATAGTGAGAGCTTTTTTCTTTTTTAATTTAAATCTGGGGGCCATTCTCCTTCAGTCACATACACTGAGGTGTGTCACCATAAATTGTAATGAAAGCTTGTTGCAGCTTATGTGTTTATAAACATAAATCTTATCCGGGTTTGGTGGCGCATGCTTGTAATCCCAGTACTTGGGAGGCTGAGACAGGAGGATCGCAGGTTCGCGGCCAGCCTCAGCTACTTAGTGAGGCCCTCTGCAACTCAGCGAGACCCTGTTTCAAAGTAAAGAACAAAAAAACCCATAAATCTTGAGTTTAAAATCAAACCCTTGGTAAGGCACATCTCAGTTTTTTGTTACTGGATGGATACATCTAAAACAGAGTTTCCTGGATTCCAGAGGATGCCATTTATTTATTTATTTTTGGTTTGGCAGATTACTTTCAGTTTTTGAAGCATGGAATAGAGGCAAGTAGAAAGTTCCGTAATATCTTGGTCACTGCCACCATGTTTCTGTCCTGTCTTTTCTCTTGTTTTCATTAGTTACTGTATGTGTTTATGGATGGGTCTAAATTTCAGAAAAATCACAGTGAATTAAAAAAATGATTGTTTACAGCTGGGCATGTTGGTGCCCACCTGTAATCCCAGCTGCTCAGAAGGCTGAGGCAGAAGTATTGCAAGTTTAAGGCCAGCTTGGGTAACTTATCAAGACCCCGTCTCAAGAATAAAAAATAAAAAGGGCTAGGGATGTAGCTCAGTAGTAGTGTACCCCTAGGTTCAATCTCTCATACAGTTAAAAAATGATTATTTCAATACTATTGTTTTCTCCTATTAGTGTGTTAAGTTGTATGCAATATATATTTTTATATGTATATATATATATTAATCAATTCATAGTATGTTTATTTTGTGAAGAGAACCAGTTCTACCAGACCCATCCATCTTGGTTAGCAAATAATGGAAGAGAAAAAAAAAACAGCTTTAGTCTGCCATCGAGGTGGCTTATTTTATTTTCCATCACTGGGGATGTTGATGTTGTGGCAGGGAAGCCCATAAAGCTAAATTAAACAAAGCCACATCAAGGCATTGTGTCAGGGCAATGGACCAGACTGGGAGAGAAGCACTGCTGCCATGTCAGATGCACACGTGTGGGGAGTAAACGAGACGGACTGAAAGTACTTCAGGACTGAGCTAGGGCTGGGATGGAGCTCAGTGGCAAAGTGCCCGCCTTGCAAGTGCACCGCCCTGGGTTCAAGCCCTTGTTCCAAAAAGACCAAAAACCAGTTAAGCTGTGAGTCTGAGCTACACTGTACAAGTTTCTTCCCCTTACCCACTAGTGAATATATGTAAGACTTTGTTGTTTGTTTTCATGGAAACAACAATTAGCAGTGAGCATTTCTATATAAGTAGGTGGCATTGTTGTCCTGAGAGTCATGGCTTGAAAAACTGAAGATGGTTGTACTGTATGTGCGTGTGTGTGCATGCAGCTATATTGATCAAATGATAGACTTAGTTGTTTTTTGAGTGAAAGTAAAACAATACCTTTGTTTTTGAAGAATTGAATGGATAAATACATCTCAGACTTTGTAAAATAAATGAATTTTTTTACCAGAATTTTCTAGGCTGTTTCAATACAGATTTTTTTTTTTTTTTGCAGAGGTAATACTGATCTTGCACTCTGTCATGATGGTGTAGGTGCAGTAGGGAAGCCCAGCAGCTGCAGTGGGTGGGGACCGTCTCCTCCTGTTCTTCATCAGAGTCTTTACACAGCATGAAACCTCTGTACCTCTGATGTCCAGTTGGTAGGTTCTAGTTATTCCCTCCAAGTTTCTGCTCTGTCTGGCTTTTGTTTCTTTATGCTGTAAATTCCTGACACCCATTTGGAATATAGCCTTTTAGAGTTGTGGCTGGGAAAGTTCTGATTGATGAAGGTAAATAGTGGAAGGCTGGACTTGCGGCCAGTTTTTATATATATATATATATATATATATATATATATATATATATATACATACACACACACACACACACACACATAAATATAAAAAAAGCAAACATACAGACCTTTGCTTTTTCATAGCAACAATCTTAATGGGCTCCATATGTTATTTATTGTGGTTGAAGAGCTGTAAGTACACTTATTTACCAGCTAATTTTTTAAAAAATAAATTCTGTGTGAAGACAGTGATTTTGTGAGTTATAAGATGGTGAAACAATAACTAAGAATAACATGAAATATAGATTGCATAAAAAGGAATCACTGCCTTTCATAAACTTTGAAAAAATTTGAAAAGGCAAGTCTTTGTAAATAGAAAGTTAAAAAGAGGCATACCTTACCTGTTTGGTTGTCAGGCAGCATGATCAATTGCAAACACACCCTTAATCCAGGAGGCTAGCAAAAAAGACCTCTAAGTAGCCCAAATATAAACTACAGAAATTAAGTATAAATACTTTGGGTGTGTCAGAAGTAGCAGTCATAAAGTGGGAGCCAGCCAGCCTGGGACCTCATCCGTGTCTGTGGACATTTTTATGATTATCATTCATTATACTCTTATATACCCTTGCAGTAATGATGACCCAAGGCCATCAAGAAAAAGTACTCACTGTTTATTTGATTCTTGACAAGGCAGGACAAGTTAGGGTATATTCAAAAGCAGTGAAATAAGACATTGCCAAAGAATAAATTCTTGGTCGTCTGTAAAGCTAAGTAATCTGAAACAGCACATGATCTGCAAGTTTGGGAAAGCCAAAATATTATTGTTAACAGATACAGAGATTTAAAATGTTCCAGAAAAGACTTTGAAGTGGGACACGAGATGGTACCCACGGTAACTCTTGCTGGTGGTAGTGTGCAGTTAGGAAAAACTGAACACAGGAAAAGGGGTTCAGTGGCTGTTGCTGTAGTTGAACGGGACATGGGGAGTTGAGAGCAAGAACCTGAGCTTGGGTACACGTGGACAGCGAGGGAGGGACGGATGCAAGACAGACTGAGAAGCTTCTGCAGGGTGAAGTGATTACCTGGATATACAGCAAAGAGGGACTAGGTATTTAAAAGTGACCCCATGTTTTGCAGCTCTCGAGTCTGGGAGAATGTTGTTTAATTACTGCAAAAATGGGACAGGCAGTGGGTTTTGCAAGGAGGAAAACTGGCTTTGTTTTGAGGGTGCTGAGTTGAGGAGCTGGCAGGAAGACCTGGCAGGAGCTTGGACTTCGGGCCTGGAACTTTGAGAGGCTCTTTTTAGCAGTTCCCAAGGCAAGCAAAGACAGGCATGCTTTTATTGTTGCCCTGGTAAGTGCTTAATAATTATTGGTTGGTTTGTAGTTCTTTTGAATTTTGTGGGATGACTGGATTTGCTTGAAAACAAACTTTGTTCACATACCTAGTTTTTACTTACAAGTAAAAAGTCAGTAATGAGACAGCTTGTGCTCTTGGAGGGGGTGAGGAGGGGGTGGAAACAGACAGACCTGCAGCCTGATATCACTGTGAAGCCGCATGTTCTCTCTCGAAGCGTTATGTGAAATCTCCATTTGACTCCCTAATACTTACTTCATGGAATTTTTTAAATGTCAAAATATTAATACTAATAATGTCAAAATTATTAAATATTAATAATCAACCCTAAATGAAACATTTTCCACCATGCTTCCCCTGTGGTTTTACTTGGCTCTTCTTGCTTGTACACAGGGATGCTCTGCTCTTGACTTTATTTGAGCTACGAAGAGAAATGCAATTTCCTGCTCTCAATGTGACAGCTCTTTTGTTACATCATTGAAAGTTCTTGCTGTTTTCCCATGATCTTTAGACAAATATTTCATATTTATTAGATGAGCATTGTGAAATGCCATTAGGAAACCAAGATAGTACAGCTTTGTTTCATTGGAATTCTTTTTTTTTTTTGAAGCTGGATTTCTGATAGCAATGAGGAACTTCTGAAGACAGCACCTTCTCTACCCCCCTCGCCACCTCCCCCCAGGTACTGGGGCTTGAACCCAGGGCCTTGAGCGTGCTAGACAAGTGTGCCGTCACTGAGCTACATCCCCAGCCCTCCTACCTTTTTATTATTTTACTTTGAGACTGGGTCTTGCTAAGTTGCCCAGGCTGGCCTTGAACTAGCTGGGATTATAGACATGAGCCACTGCACCTAGCCGAAAATGGCACTCCATTGAAAGGGCTAATTAATAATGGACACTACTGTTATTGAAGGGTTAAGAGTCCATGTGGTTAATAGATGGATTTGAGAGACAGCAGCCTTAGGTGATTTGGATCAATACCCATTTTTCTGTACTATAACTCTAATTATTAACCATGCTAATTAATAAGCACACTACTTTTTCCTGAAGCGAGACTTTCTCTTTCTGAATAAGGAAATTATAAAAATAACTTCTTTTTCCAGTCTGGATATAGTCAACTTGGATCCCTATAACCAAGGAGATTTTGTTATTACAAATTTAAGCATATGTTTTTCTAATCAGAGAGATTGAATCAGACTCCTCTTTCTGCTACGAACTATCCTTCCCCTTTGAGTGCTACAGAAATAGGAAACTAAACTCTAGGGGAGTGGATGATATTAAGCTTTATTTCTAGACTTGGAGAGTTTCCCATCTTTCAAAATGCTGCAGCCTAAAGGCAGTTTAGAAAAGAAGTATTTTCTCGAGCATGTGTTAGTGAATCTCTAATTATTTTTCAGTGTCAGAGTAAAACTGTAATTTGCTGTTCTATTTGTGGTCTGTAGACAGTTATGTGAAACAGTTGATTTTATTGCTGATGTCCTTTAGGATAAGTGATGTTTTTTGTAAGTTTTGGGTGACATCACTTTTTCATGAGGAAAATAAAATTTGATTTTGTTACCTTTTCTGACTAAGTTACCACCTTTGCTCGTTTCTTGCTTCTAACCTATTCCTCACATCTGATCAATAGATTCTGATAATTTCTTGAAATATTTGCTTCCCTAAACCTGATGTGAAGGAGCACCCATTGATAAACAGGGTTTTAAAATTGCTTCCCATTTACTATCAAGCTCGGGGGGTTTCTTTTTTTTTTTTTTGGTACTGGGGATTGTTGAAACAGGGTCTCACTAAGTAGCTGAGACTGGCTGTGAACCTGCGATCCTCCTGTCTCAGCCTCCCAAGGACTGGGATTACAAGCGTGCACCACCACGCCCGGCTCAAGTTCTCAGTTTGAGTTGAAAAAATTTTTAAATAATTTAATAGCCCCAATAAAAGTTTTCTTTTAAAATTCTTTCCCCATTTTTCTTCTTTTTTGAAAATAGGGTTTTCTTTATATCTGATGTTTTGCAAGTGACACACAAAGACATTACCTTGCAATTAAGAATAAAATGTATGATGTGGAATAGTGTTGAGAGCATAGTTTTATTAGTAAGACTGTGTAAGGCCTGTTGAGTGAATGTAGTTGCAAGGGAGTGCTTAACATGATTGGCGAGTCACCTAGATGTTTGCATGGAAAAATCACACCTGAAAAATTGTTCTCATTCTGGTTCTAACTCGAATGAATGATTAAAAAAATACTTTTACTGGTGCATTGTACATGAATAAGTGTTACCGGATCTTTACCACCTGCTGCTGATTGACCTTACTTGTTTGAGCCATCTCTTTCTAACTGCCAGGTTCACCTGGTGGTAGAACTTGAGCTACTGACTCTTTAGCATTGGCCATTCCTGACACTGACTGGTCCTTTGTCCAATCTCCTATCGCCCACTCTTTTCCTCTTCCTTAATAACCATAACCTGTATTTACTTAACGTAGAGCTTTATATATTACATTAATTTAATTAAGTTATTAAATGCTTGCTGTGTATCAGACACTGCCAAATACGACAGATATATGATTCAGATGGTAGTTTTATATGTTTTACTGATAGCTTGCCCACGTTTATAGTTAGAGAGATGTGGAGCCAGGATTCAGGCACAGGTCTCTCTGACTCCAAAGTCTATCTATACTCTTAACTCCTATACCATGCTGGTAGTTCTGTGCTCTACCTGCATGGTTGGACTACTGAATCTCAAATGGGGGTCTGTTGGCCTGCCATTTGGGTCTTTAGTTCCTTTGTGTTCAATCTTACATCAAACCTACGTTACAAAAGTTTGGTTTCCTGCTATGAAGCGGTCATCTTTTTTTGTTGCTATCCAAATGTTTTGTGACCCTTGCTATAACTTGCTTTCCTGAAAAGTTTTGTTAGAGAAATTAAATTGGGGCTGGGGATATAGCTCAGTCTTAGAGCAATTGTCTAACATGTGTAAGGCCCTGGATTCAGTCCCTCATACTGAAAAAAGAAAAAGAAAAAGAAATAAAATCAGCATTTTTTTGTTGGGGTTATGTGGCTCTAAGGTTGTGATAAGCCTTCTTTAAAAGCTTCAGGTGAAATGTCATATGTATAGTATACACATACATACCAGTACACATATGTGCCACACACACAAAATGATATATTTGAAGTGCATTAAGTCAGTGTACTAGTTTGTGATTTTGGAGATTGAGAGAATGAGTTTTCATTTCATACGCATTTTTTGGAAAAGAGTTTAATCTATAATTAACAATCTATAATTAGCAATGACAGATTAATTGCTTTAATCTATAACTAACAATATAAAGAATTAGTTTTTAAAATGCAAATTGCTTAGATTGTAGATTTAATGTTGACCAAAAGGATGAAGGACTCCTAGGAACTGCCCTTGTTTAAAAGCTCAAAGCTGACTCTGGGCCTAGTATTTGCAGTGCTGGGAGGATTAGTTTCTGAGTGTCAATACCTTTTCTAACATAACCACATTAAAGATGAAGAGAATAGGGCAGGGAACAAAACATCTCTCTTAAAGCAACAGAGTGAGGAGTAAAGTGGAACCATGGACCTTACACTGTGTAGCCTCCAGCCTCCTTATTGTCCATGCAGCTTATTTTGAAATCTGCTTTGATAGGGCTTGGAATAAGGGTTGGTAAACTTTTTATTTAAAGGGCTAGACAGTAAGTATTTTAGGCTTTGCAGGTCACAGAGATCTTTCTTTGTTGCATATTCTTATTTTTGTTTTTTAATAAATGTTAAAACTTCTATCCCGTCCTCCAGAAAGTATAGAAGTCTCTCTCTCTTTTTTTTTTTTTTTTTTTGCCAGTACCAGGGATTGAACCCAGGGGCATTCTACCTCTAGGCTACGTTCCCAGCCCTATTTTTAATTCTTTATTTTGAAACAGGGTCTCACTAAGTTGCAGAGGGCCTCACTAAGTAGCTGAGGTTGGCTGCGAACCCGGATCCTCCTGTCTCAGCCTCCCAAGTACTGGGATTACAAGCATGTGTCACCACGCCCAGCTAGAAGTCCCTTTCTACCTCCAATATCTTACTGTTCCTCCTCACTCAGACTTTGAGTCTGACTCATCTACCCTTTCCTTTCCATCTTTTCCTCAATCTAAACCTGTATTGCCCCGTGGCCTTCCAAGATCATTGCCCAGTTGTTGCTGTGCAGGTTTTTTTTTCTTTTCTTCTTCTTCTTTTTTTTTTTTTTTTTTTACTAGTCTCTGCTTCTAGTCTCTTGTCTAAAAAAGTAATATTCTGGAGATAGTTTTACTGTATCAGCCTTATACTCAAAGTTAAGTTAGTGGCTTCCTAATTTCTTATCCTTTGCAATTGACACTCATCATTTTTACTTTTGGAAGCTTACTGAACTTTCAATACACTGAACTTTTTTTTTCATTATTTTCCTTTGTGAGCTCACAGTTTATAAAGCAGTTTATAGATTGTGATTAATTCCTAGACAACTCTAAAATTTGTTAGTCATAATGGATTTTGTGGAAATATGTTGTTAAAAGTAAATTCCAAGTTTGTAAAATAATATTCAGAAGCTCTAATAATTAAAGGTAAATCCCAAGATTTAGTCATTGTGCTTTACAGACATATTGGCCTGCTTAGTCTTCTCATCCAACTAATAGGGAAAGTACTATTATTTATTCCATTTTTCAGGGAGGAACTGACTAAGGTGACTAGAGGGAGTACATGGCAGGACTAGGCTTTCTGGCTTCAGAATCTGTGTTTTTGAACCACTGTGCTGTATTGCTTCCATAATGAATTGATAGGTTAAAGAAAGACTTTGAACCTAATAGAGGAGAGGAAGGAATCGTTCAAACATAGCTTTAACCTTCATCCCTTTCCCTGCCAAGGTCTCAGGTCTTTTTGTATTTTGTTGTTTTGCCAGACAATTTGAACTTGGCTGAACTTTACAGATGGAAGTATTTGGACATTTGAAATAGGGAAGAGTTGAAGGTTATCAGAAGAGAAAAGGTTCAGTTGTTTCCCTGGAGCAGTCAGGTAGGTGCCGTTAGGTAGAATGCGCCAGGGCCTCCATCCATAGGCAAAGACATGAGAAAGCACTTGGGCATGATTATTCATTGTGGAAAATTTGTTAAAAACATCAACAAAGCACTGTTTGGTCAGCCATCTGCTGGAAGATAGAAACGCACTTGTTATGAATTTGCAGTTGTTTCAGAAAACTTGATTAGCGTTTTGTTTATGGATTGCATATTGTCATCTGGATTGTTAATTGCTCAGGAAGAGAAATTCTGTTTTCCGGTTCTTTTGCAATCCAAGCCCAAATTACTGTTTCTTAGAATTCTGTATATGGGCAGGGTATCTATAAATCTTGATGGAGTGAGTGTGAGATACAGATAGATGTCTGATCTTATTGAACAATAATTAACTTTGATCTTAACCTATTTATTTCAACTAAATCTTCAGATACGGTAAAGAAAGCTGGTGAATAAAATTCATACTTTCTATCCTGGTTGGGTAAGAATAGAGTACTCTTTCATAGCTAAAACACTTTTAAAATAATAAAACATATCTTAAATAGTACCCAGCCATTCATTTCACAACTTTTTATTGAGGGCACTGTGTTAGGCATAGAATGAATTCTTTGTCCCAACCACTGTTGTAGGTGTTCAGGATATATCCATAAATAAAATGAAGCTCTGTGTCCCCATAAAGTTTACATTCTAGTGGTAGGAAGAGATATTTAACATAATACAAAGGTAAATTGTAGCATATTAAGTGATAGGTGTTGTGGAAAAAAGAATAAGGAGGTGCCAGGGGATGGGCGAGGAGCAGGCTGCAATATAGATCTGGTGATCAGGGCAGGTCTTGTTATTTGAGCAAAGACTTGAAAGAAATGAGGGAATAAGCCAAGTAGCTAACTTGAAAACTTACCACCTTTTCTTATTTTATCATTATTCTTCAGCTTGTTCTGGGTAGAACTTAATTTGAGTACCTGTTTATAAGACATGTATGTATCTCTAAGTATCTCAGCCTTTCCTACATTAATTATACAGTTTTCAGCCTCTTGGCAGGTGAAATTATGAGGAATCTCAAGTGTAACCTGTGATGGAGTTTGATTATGGCTCAGTGGAATATAATTCATTAAACCAGAGAGAATTAGACTGAACACTTAATTCACTGTGAGTTGTTAGCCCCACCAATGGGAAGTCATGTCTATTATTTGCTGTTATGTAGTAACTCTCAGTACATGTCTTGAAAGAATTAGAATCTTAAGTTTTATTGAAAAAATACTTGATGCCCTTTCAGAGCAAACCTGGCTTCCTTTTTAACAGTGCTTCTTAAACCTGAGCATGCATTAGAGTTACCTGGCCTCCCTGGTATCTTTCCAAAAGAATTAAAGTCAGAATACTACAGTGATACATGCATACCCAAGTTTATAGCAGCATGATTCACAATAGCCAAATTATGGAACCAACCTAGGTGTCCATCAACAGATGCATGGATAAAGAAAATGTGGTATATACACACAAGGGAATTTTGCTCAACTATAAAGAGGAATAAAATTATGTCATTTGCAGGAAAATGGATGAAACTAGAAGACTATTCTGCTAAGTGAGATCAGCCAGTTTCAGAAGTTAAGGGGATGTGTGTTTTCTTTCATTTGTGGAAGGAAGCTAGAGAGAAAAGAGGAAACAAAAGGGACTTCCAATAAATGAGGAGAAAGATCATTAGCATAGTGGAAGGGGATTGGGGAAGGGAGATGGGGAGGGGGAAAAAGAGGCTTGAGGAAGAAAATAGTTCAAATAATGTTATGTCCATATATGAAGGTATCGCCTCCAATCTCACTAACATTTCCTGGAAGGTAGGAGGGTGGCGTCGGGTGGAATATGGAGGGTAATACACCAAGTGCTGTGTGCATGTATTAATGTAGCACTTTGAATCTATGACCTTAAGGTCACAGTAATATTGGTACATAAGTAATGTGCCAATAAAAGTTTTTAAAAAAGAAAAGAAAACCACAGGTGGCTGAGGCCCAGTCGCAGAGTTTCTTTTTTTTTTTCTTTTGCGGTACCAGGGATTGAACCCAGGGGCGTTCTACCTCCGCGCTACACCCCCGGCCCTATTTTTTTTATACTTTATTTTGAAACCAGGTCTCACGAAGTTGCGGAGGGCCTCACTAGGTAGAGAGAGAGAGAGAGCGAGCGCGAGAGAGCGAGCTGAGGCTGGCCACGAACCCAGATCCTCCGGTCTCCGCCTCCCAAAGTACTGGGCCACCACGCCCGGCCAGAGTTTCTTATTCAGTAGTTCGGGGGTAAGGCCCACAAATATGTGTTTCTAACAAGTTCTCAGGTGCTCCTGATGTATTGAACCCATGAGTAAAGCCTTACTACATGCCTCCGAAGTTGTATGACAAGGTAAGCCAGTCTCAGAGCCAAGGGCCACATGTTTTTTTCTCATATGTGGAAGCTAGAGAGAATATAGGAAACTAAAAGGACTTCAGATAAACGAGGAGAGAGACAATAGAATAGTGGAAGGGAGTTGGAGGAGGGACCTGGGGACTGGAAGAAGGAAGATAGAGGAAGAAACAGTTCAAATAATATTATGTCCATATAGGAAGGTATCACTATCTACCTCATTACATATATGGGGAGGTCGCGGGGTGGGATGCAGAGAGTAATACACCAAGCGATGTGTGCATGTAGGAATGTATTGCTTTGGATCTCACTTTGATGTATAATTACAGTGCACCAGTAAAAGTATAAAAATGAAAAGAAATTTGTCTTATGTTTTCAAATTATTCAGAAAGGCACTTGACTTGCTCAAGACTGTGAACCCAGGTCTTCATGACTTCACTTTTTCTCCTGTTCCGCATCTTTCTTAGATTATTATGGAAATGAGCAAAATACATCACCCTTTACTTTTGTTATTCCTTAGTCTAACACTGATATGCTTTATGTAGCAAAATTTAAATGCTGAGATAGTTTATAGTTGTTGTTTGACTCACAGAAGTTGCCAACAGGACTCATTTCCCTTCTTTTGTTAAAATAGATCATATTAAATTGGTAAGAAATGAAAGACCCTTTGAAGAGTCTTTGGAAATATTTTAGAGTTATGTTGAAGAGTTTACGTTATGAGAGTTTATAGGCTTGCTTTGACAACTCCAGCAAAAATTATATGCAAAAATGAATCTTTTCTTCTTGTTTTTTGTTCATTTGCTTCTTAGAGATTGCGTCATAGTTTTCTTTTTTGAACTCTGCCACTTTGCTGTTTGGGTGGTCACTGTGTGTGATTGATTTATTGATCAAGTCAGCCCTGATAAGAACCATAAAGGTCCCTGAGGAGACCCAGTGGTAAGAAAGCAGATGCTCCTGGATCTTCCTGTGTGTTTACTTGATACCTGTTAAGGGCATATTGATACTTGAAAAACAAACAGGGCTCAGAGAATTGGCAAATCTTAGTCAAGTAATTAGAATTAAGGTCAACATCCTTCCCAAGTTAAAATATTTGAGTAAAATTATTAAGTAGCAAAATTGACTTACTTGAATTTCCTGTCTCTCCTCTGGCCTTGAAATACTCTCTGTTGAATGGAGTTCACAGACAGTGAGGGAGATTTTAAGGAAAGAAAGAAAAGCTGCAGTGGTCTTGGGTAATCACCCGCGAGGAGAAGGAAATCCAGAGAAGTGGTAAATAGGCTATTGTATGAAATGGGCAGTGAAAGGCGCCTGGAAATAACATTTTATTTAATGTGTGTCATTTGATTTATGTCAGTATGCTTTTATTTACTGACAAGCAGCTGTGACTGGTCCGGAGACTTTGAAGACTTGAATCTGCTGTCTGGGAAAACTGCAGAGATGGGTATAAAGACCACTGAGATGCTGTGGTATTCCCTGCACATAAAACTCTATCCATTCTCTTTAACCTTCCATCCCAAGAGGAACATATTCATTTAGAAAATTTTCAAGCTAGATGGGTCCTTGGAGATCATCTACTAGATTATATGCCTTACATGAGAAAACTGATGTGTTCAAGACACGTAGATTAATGGCAGTCTGGAATAGATGGAATGGCTAGTCTCCTGGTCTGCAGTCAGCCTCCTGTATGCTCCTCCCAGTAACCCATCTCTCCGTTCAACTCCTAAACCATTTATTTTATACAACGTGTGTTCTATAGCTGTGCAGAGAAGTTGTAACTGTTTGACCTTATCTCATCTGTGTTTGTATTGAAAGTACAGGTGAGAGTTCTGTTATCATATTTTATCTTACTACTTATAAACAGAAAATACCTTTTACTCATTAAAACATTTTTCAACTTATAATACAACAATCAGGGTCCTAAGAGAAAATAGAAAGCACACTTAAACAGGAGAATTTGGGGGAGGGTGTGGATAGAGTATAGGGGAACGTCAAGGTTTAGTGTAGTGTTAAGTGCCTGCCTGCAATTAGTACTGGAGAGCTGTTATGGTCCCCAAACTCAAATGGACTAGTGGCACAACCCCGCAGGAAAGAAAACCTTTATTGAGAGCTTTCTCTTGTACATTGAGAGAACTTAAGACCAGGGACAAAGCCATTTGGATGCCACCTTCTGTGGTGCATGCCTGGGAATAGGTACTCTCTCCCCTCTTCCTTCCTCCTGTGACGAATCCCTTGGGAAGCCAGAGCCTAGAGGAAGCTCTATTCATACTGGGCAGGTCTCCTGAGCAGAGAGTAGGGTAGGGAAAGGTCCAGACAACAAGGGTTATCAGAATGTTCTTAATTTAATTCAAATTTGGAATAATTGTTCATGTTAGTGACGAAAGGAGTAGCTGAAGAACTTTAGACCAGAAACGTGAACCTCTGTTTAGAAGAGCACCCCCACCATGTGTGCCTCTAATGGGAGAGTCTCCCAGTTCCAGTTGTCTGCAGAGCCCTTGATGCTCAGGACTCTATAATGGGGATTTCTTGGTGCTATTGGTCCAGTCAGCTGGACAACCACTGCCTCTCAGCATTAGCACTCCAGGTCTTGGGATCCTGAGTTTGTGTGTGAGAAGGGTGTGGTGCCTAAGTAGAAGAGCTTAGGGGAATTTGCTCAGAGCTGTTTCTGGGAATATGTATGGGTATATATACATATATGTGTGTGTATTAAGTGTTTTACAAAACATTAAATCTGCCTTACATTCACTTGTATGAGCATAGTGTTCAAAATCAAAATGGAGAGATCACAGTATCTACACATTTCCAGTTGTAATGGCATGGACTTCTCCTAAGTCATTGAATTTGTTGTATACGGGATCTTAGATACTTTTAGTATAGTTTGTTATTTGTTTAGTTGATTTTTAAAAAAATTTTTATTGGTCCTAAGATATATGTGTGTGTGGGGGGGTACTAGGGATGGAACCCAGGGGCGTTCTACCTCTGAGCTACACCTCCAGCCTGATTTTATTCTTTTATTTTGAAACACGGTCTTACTAAGTTGCAGAGGGCCTCACTAAGTTGCTGAGGCTGGCCTCCATCCTCCTGTCTCAGCCTCCCAAGTACTAGGATTATAAGCGTGCACCGCCATGCCCGGCTGGTCCTGAGATTTTTGAGAAAACCTTTTTCTTTTGAAAGATAGATAATACTTTCAAGACAAACGTTTTGTCAGAAAATAAAAAAGATAATAAAAATTTCACGATGATGTACTGTGGTATACTACTTTCTGTTGTTGAGACATCTAAATGTTGTTTGCAATGCTGAAATTATATCTTTGAGGATTAGCTTGATATCTGTTTTGAGATTCGAAATTTCCTCTTTATCTAAACAGAACTTTGTCCTTAGATGTTCATATGAGATTATATTCTTCATCTCTAAAGCTCTTAAGCACCGTTTTGTTTTCCCTGTTAATTTGTTTGGGATTATATGAGTTGAAGTGTTTTCTATAGGAGATAAGGTTGAGTCAGTTTCCTATTTGAGGAAACTCCAAGAAATAAGAACCTTGAGATGATGTTCAGTTCAAGAATCAGTTTGAATTAGTATGTTATTTACTTAAAACTTGTCAGCCTTTCACTTAAACTCCTTTTTTTAATGAATAAAGTGGCCCTTGCTGTCTTTCATAATGAAATCTACTGGTTTAATGAAGGTGAATATATTAATTGGGTTCTTTTTTCAAGTTAATTGTCTGTTATTTGACCTAGCAGTTTGTAGAATTAAAAATCAGAAACAGTTGTCAACAATGAGGAAATTGAAACAAATAACTTATGGAATATTTTGCAAGTCTTTAAGATACAAAGTCTTGGCTACTTGTAAAAGTGTATGATATAGTTTGAGGGGGATAAAGGGTAGTTAACAGAATATTAAATAATACACTAGAGGAGTAGAAATAAGCTTTTTAGGAAATCGTTTTGCTCTTGGAGTCTTTGTTTTTATTTATAAAAGTCAAATTTACACAATGCCAGTATGTACTCTCAAGTGGAAAGTAAACTCCATAATCCTACCTCCTAAAGAGAAGCAGTGTGGAAAAGAATTTTGAATTACATTGCGACTTAAGTGGTTGTGCGGACGTTGTTCTTTGTGATCTTCAGAAGTCATCCTGGCTGATGTCTGTTCTTAGCAGCAAAGGAAATTGAAATATAGTCGGTTTTCACTGTATATCAGGAGAGAGGAACAGTGGTATGGCTATTCCAAAAGTCAGTCATGCTTGGTGTTAGGATTTCTATTTTAGTATTTACTTAGGGGTGTGTGTGCGCCTGGATGGAACATTCCAACACTCTTAATGAAAGCATCTCACAGTGGAAACTTGCCTCAGCTGGAGCTGCGAAGCTGTCTAGCTCCATCACCCTGATTTCCACACCATAGCAGGATGCATCGCCTTTGCCGCCATCACAGTTTCCTCTGCAGGAGCTAGCAGAGCGTGTTGTTTATTCTTTCAGAGAAATGAAGAGTAAATCGGCAAGTACTGGAACTTAGGTATTCTCAGGTTTAGAATTAGTCATTCCTGGGGTCTCTAAAGCCTCATGATAGATGGTGATTTATAAGTTTTCTGAAGCCCAAGTTTAAATTGTGCCCACCTCATTGGTTCAGTGAAGTTCGGCTGTTATTCTCACTCATGGCATTTTGTACTTTAACTCTTGTGCCTTGTGACATTCCTTGTGGAGAAGTTCCTAAGCCATCTGGGAAGGCAGGTGACATAAGTCCTCAAGTCTACCAAAGTGATGGTTTTTAGCCAGGAACTAGATATTGTAAGTCACTTAAGAAAGTTGAAAGGAATCACCTCCATCGACGTTACGTATGTATGTGAGAATGCGAAGGTCAGTCTCAATACCCTGTCTGTGGAAGTGGAAGGGGAGAGTGGGGAGGGAGCGGGGGAAGCCACCAAGTGCCGTGTGCGTGCGTGTCACTCTCACTATCAACTGCATTATCATGCGAGACTATAATGCACCAATAAAAGTTAAAAAAAAAAGAATGTTGAATGTGGCAGAATGGTAACAAACCTAAGGACCTGAGCAAGTCTGCCATCTGTTACGATGGTAATGACAGCAATAAAAAGTCAGTGAAACTGCTTTAGTCATTGTTGCAGCCATTGAAAATATCACTCACCAAATAAGAAAGCTTAAGAGAATGGTGAAAAGGCTTTTAAGGTGTTGTGTGAAGTTATGCACAGGGAATGTGAAAGTACCATTTCTGGGAGGTAGCAGATGGGGAAGACATTGGACTGACAAGTGAAGGTTGATTTGAAAATTTTCAAATTCATTCTCTTCGCCAGATGTAAAGTTAATATCAGGAGGCCACATTAGCTACTCATATATTGCTTCTGGAATTGAGCCGAAGAAGCTCATGAAAGAGGAGGGAAGGGTTATAGTCTCTGTGAATGCAAAATTGTGACAGAACCCATATTTGAAGAAGATACCTTCTCTAAACACACATCCTAACATCAACTATTAAGGCAGAGTAATTTTCATCTGTCCGTAGAATGAGGGAAGAGAGGGAACTTTAAAGATGTGAGAACTGAAGCTAGCTTTTTGTGAGGAAAGGATGCGGGGGAAGGAAGGGACAGTGGGAAAGGCAGCACATGTCCTTCAGTCCATCTGCCTTGAGTTGCCTCTCATCTTCTCCCCAATTAGGTTCACTTTCTTCACCTAATAACTAATAACTCCGTAGGTCTCCATTTGTGGTGTTCGGACCTGCAGCATCAGCAAAATCTCAGGCCCCCATCCAGAACACTGAGTCAGAAATTCTGGCTGGGGCGAGGGTGGTGGTGGCGCTCTGCAATCCATTGTGTTTTAGCAAGCCTTCTGGCTGATTTTAGTGCATGCTGAAGTTTGAGGTCTTCTGCTCTAACTGGTCTTCATTTGGCATTTTCTTTCACTTTATTTTTTCTATATATTACGTGAATGCACCATCACGGTAATCTTCATTACATTGATTTTGCATATTTTAAAAGTTAAGAATTAATTTTGCTATAATTTATGTAAGAGTTTGCTTTAGTGGGTTATTTTTCTTTCTTAGTTACTTTAGCCCTGTATTTACTGAATCTTTGTTTTTTGCGGTACGGGGGATTGAACCCAGGGGCATTCTACCTCCGAGCTACACCCCTGGCCCTATTTTTTATCCTTTATTGAAACCGGGTCTCACAAAGTTGCGGAGGGCCTCACTAAGTAGCTGAGGCTGGCCGTGAACCTCCAGTCTCCGCCTCCCAAGTACTGGGATTGCAAGCGTGCACCACCACGCCCGGCTCTTATTGAATCTTTAAAGGCATGAAGGGTAGCTCACATTTTTCAGATACTGTTTAATGAATATTATAAAGGAAATTATAATCTCTAGTGGTAATCAAGAATTTAGGAATTAGAGAAAGGTTCAAGGCATGACATTTGTCAAGGATAAGGATCTACAGTAATTTGAGAGATATAAATAAACCTAATCAAACTGAGTAGTTGTCAGAAAGAGGCAAGATGTACTGGGCATTTGACTTTATACATTTTGATCCAATGCATTAATTAACCCTCTCCGAATGTATTAGCAGCTGGTTGTCATTTCCATTAGCTAAAGAGCACCTCGTCTTAAATCTGTTTCAGAAATTCTGCCAGCACTTCTTGCTTTTTAGCCTCTCGACGCTGAGACAGAATTTCCAGGTGCAGCTTATTGCTCAGGTCTCTGGACCTCTTATGGAGTCATTTCAGTCCTTCTGCTAGCTCTTGAAATGACCTTCGACAAGTAACTTAAGTCATTCTTTCTGTCACTGGAAGTAGTCAAAAAAGATTTAAGGATTTATATGCAATAAGAAACATGTCTTACAGTTTTATCAGTCTAAGCTTGAATGATAGAGAAGGTGAAGTGAGAGTTGAGTGTTTTTACTCATTCTGGACCATTTTCAGCTCCGGAAACATAATAAATACTTCCATTAACTTGGTGTTGCAGTCAAACATTTTTAGTTTTTGGTACTGCATTAACATGGGTTCTTTCACTCTCTAAGGTTGTGGAAATTGTTGTAATGACTTAATGTACCATTCTTGCCCTTGTTTTTGTCTAATTCCAGCTACAGACGACCCTGACTAGTTTTTACAAAGTACTAGAAACAATTTTGTAGAATCCTTAGGGAAATGTAGGCTATTAAAGTTTACTATGTTCATGAAATAGAACTAAGTGAAACAAACATAGTAAAGTTGTATTAGTTATTTCCCCAGAACATAGTGGCTCAAAACACCATTTATTTATGTCATTGTTTCTTTGAGTTAGGAATTTAGGAATTACTAGTTGAGTGTTCTGGCTCAGGGTCTGTCATGAGGTCTGCAGTCTTTTTTTTTTTTTTTTTGCAGGATGTCCTTAGGGGCCACAATCTATGGGCTTGACAGAGGCTTGAGGATCTGTTTCTAATACAGCTCATGCACATGGCAGTTGATAAGAGGCCTTGGCAGGAAGTTTCTGTTCCTCACCTTGTTGGCCTTTCTTCATAGGGTTGTGTGAATGTCCTCAGGATAAGAGACTGGCTTCCCCAGAGGGAGTGATCCTAGAGAGAGCAAGAGAGGAGGAATCTCTGTGCCTCTTATGACCTAGTTTCAGAAATCACAAACTGCTGCTGTTGCTTCCACCACATTCCATTTTTTAAAAGCGAGCCTCTAAGTGCAGTCCACAAACAAGGGTAGTGAAATGAGGCTCCACCTTTTGAAGGGAAGAATTAAAAAAAATTTTTTTGGACATATTTAAAAATTAACCACAAAGATAGGCTCTAGGAAATATAGCAGACATTTAATTGACAACAAATTTGTACTTATTTCTATGTTGTTTCAATGCTTCTCATTAAAACAGCTGGAAGTCCATTAGGATAAACATCTTGAGTTTATAGGCGTGGGTGCTGGAGAGGAAATTGCTGCTCAGGTAAGCAGAGTTCTGGAAATGTGCAAGGGGTCACACTGAGCCGTAAGCTGCGTGCTGATCAGTGGATTTATGTGATACAAGGGCTGGGAAAGCACTGAGAAGGAGCAGAGGGCACAAACCTTGAAGCTCCTGCAGGACCAGAAATAGTTCATGTTCTTTCCAGCCAGAGTAGAAAATCTTATAATTTACAAGGTACTCAGTGGGATATTGCTTGCTAATATTATTAGGTTTAGACTTAAGACTGTTCTGTTCTGGCATAACAAATCTTAGAAGCAAGCCTTATAAGAACCAGTTTCCAAACAACTATGTCCTAGAACAAAGCTCTGTAATATTTATAGAAATAACAAATATATCTAACACTTACCAAGGTAAAATTTATAGTGAATCGTGTCCAAACAAAAGTTACTAGTTGTGTGAAAAGTATGACCCTTAGTGAGGAGAAAACTCAGTGAAACTAAACTGACGTAGAATGATGAAAATAATAGAATTAGTTGACAAGGACATTTAAGTAGCTATTGTAGTTATGCTATATATATATTCATGAAGATAAAGGAAAGCATTAGCATGTTAAAGATAGATATGTATGTTAATGTATATGTGTGTGTGTACATATACCTAAATTGAACTTCAAGAGATGAATAGTATATTGGATGAATTTAACAGTAAACATTGCAAAAGAAAAGATTAGCAAACCTGAAGATGATACAGTAATTAACACTACCAATATTGAAAGAGAGAATAGAATAGAATAGAATAGAATAGAACATCAGTGAGCTGTGGCATCATTTCAAGTGGTTTAATACATACACGGTTGGAATCCCTGAAGAAGCCTTATGAGATTAGAAAAAAACATGTGAAGAAGTAATGGCCGATACATTTTTCAGTTTTGACCATAAATCTCAGAAATTCCATAAACCTCAGCTACAAGAAACATGAAGAAAAGTATGACAAGAAACATCAAATTGTTTAAAACTAGCAAAAGAAAAATCATTAAAAGGCAAGGCAGCTGGGCAGCATGCTCTGCTCTGCATAAAGGATTAAAGAATGGCAACAGACCTCTTACCAGCAACAGTGCACATTAGAAGACATTGGAAGAGCATCTTTAGAATTCTGAAAGAAAAAACTGTTAACCTAGAATTCTACATGCAGTGAAATATCATTTAATAACAAAGGAAAAGGAAGACTTTCTGGTATATAAAATCTGACAGACTTCATCACTAGTCATGAGGCAGAAGGAAAGTGATATCAGGTGGACTGGATCTATACAAAGGAACGAAGAACACCAGAAATAATAAATGTAAAAGATTTATTTTTAAAATTCTCATAAAATAATTTATGGTTCTAAT
Organism: Glis glis; assembly: GCA_004027185.1. NCBI lineage: Eukaryota > Metazoa > Chordata > Mammalia > Rodentia > Gliridae > Glis > Glis glis. Next base: position 67,383 of record PVJS01004402.1, read on the forward strand.
AGTAAAGCTAATAACGTTTGGAATTTGATTTGCTATTGAGTAATTTCACCACCTTTTTTTTTCTTGGGGATAGTCAGATGAACCCCCTGCAGTTATCTGCCAAACTTGATGTCTGTGAATGTTTGTATATATTTTCTTCTAGACTTAATAGCTTTCGTTATATTTTTCAGATGGCTTTACATGACACAAAAAGGTTAAAGTAGTTGACTTAGGGGGAGGACAAAATTGAAATATTGAATGTATGAGTGTGGGGAACACATCTCTTGGGAGATAAGGTGACTTTGGGCAATGACTTACAGATCATTATTTTTTTTCTTTTAGATTTATGGTCATAAAACAAATCTTTGATGGTGTTTGCTGAAAGCAGCTCTCAGACCTTGCCCACCAAGGTTCCAAATCTATAGAGCTGTTGTAGTGGACAGAAATCCAAGTGATTCTGATAAACACTGAGAAACATTTTTAAATGTTTTTGAGAAATGTAGCAATTTGGTGTAGAGAACACTATTTTCCTTTTTAAGGACTTAAAACTTTTTTATTGGTGCATATAGTGGGTTTCATTGTGGCATATTTGTATATACATTAAAACATACAATTTGATCAGTTACACTGTTGTTGAATATCTCCACCATTTAGCACAGGCTTGGCTTATAGGCCTCCTCCTACACCCCAACAACGGTTGTATTATATGAAGTAAGTAAGAATTGTTAATTTGGTGTGGGAGAGGAGTCCTCAGTAATTAAAACTCAAGAGTCCCTTTTGTGATCCCCAGCATCATGCTATACTTTCTACAAGTGGGCTCTCACCACCCTGGGGGCCAGGACCCGTGTTTTAAGTAGACTAGTACAGAGCACCATATCCTCCATGCATCAAGTGAGTAAGTAAAGGAGAAGGTGTAAGGGTATGTTTGTCAGTCTCTGTTGCCCTCCTGTTTCTGTCTCAGCTTGAAATGTTTGCTTTTGCAGTCTATCCTCTTGAATAAATGCTTCTAACTTGTAGGGAGTTAAGAGTAACATTTCTAAAGTAAAATTTGGACCCACTCTTAAACTGGCAGGCGTTGGTAACTGTGGTGTTATCAGTATTAGAGTACAGGACAATTGGCATTCTTCTGACTTGAGAATTTTGAGAGTTGGCAGCAGGAGCTAAAATAAGTTCTTGTAGAACAGGAAGTCGGACAGGAAGGAGTGTGCACCTAGTGATTGCCCAGGTGTGTATCACCTCATTCGGGCTCCACCGCTCCACATTCCCAAGTCCTGCTGGTAGAGTCCTGAGGGTGTGTCTCATCTGGACCACCCGGGGAGAGAACAGACAACAAGGATATTGAAATTCACTCAGAGCAAGAGGGGAGGGATTTGATTCAGACTGGGCTGTTGAGGGTTTTCCAAGGACAGACTGATCTTACCATTGGGCTCCAGGACTATTTAGAACTCTTAGAAATTTTTCTGACTAGGGACTAAAAAAAGAAAATCCACCACCACCACCACCAACAACAGCAACAACAAAAAAACTACCTTCTATTGATGTATCCATATTCTTAAAAATCCCTTCTGGCCTAAGCTCATTCTGTCTGGTGGTTTGCTCAGGGGCTTTCTCTAGGATGTATATGTTGGGCAATGAAAGGCTTTCCTTTATATACCATGTTTACTTTATCTACAGTCTCTAGTTATTTACAGATCTGCATAATGTGACAGGTGAGCCGGGGGTGGTGGCACACGTTTATAATCCCAGTTATTGGGAGGTTGAGACAGGAGGATCCAGGTTCGCAGCCAGCCTCAGCTACTTAGTGAGGCCCTCCGCAACTTCGTGAGACCCTGTTTCAAAATAAAGAAGTGTAGCTTGGAGGTAGAATGCCCCTGAATTCAATCCCTGGTACCGCCAAAATAAACAAACAAACAAACAAATAAATAAAATAACAAATAGGGCTGGGGGGTGTAGCTCAGAGGTAGAATGCCCCTGGGTTCAA
>PVJS01004403.1:0-61597 GCA_004027185.1 Glis glis
GGCTTTGAGAAGTTTGTGTATGTGCGTCATGTCCATTGAGGTGTTTCCCTCTTCAAGTCTTCCTCCCCCTCCCATCTCCCTCAGTTAGGTCCCCTCCTTCACTCCACTAAGCTCTCTCCTCCTTTGTCTGGAGTCCCTCCTGTGTCCCAATTTCTCCCTAGCTTCCGCATATGAGGGAGAACATCTAACCTTTCACTTGTTGTGACTGACTAATCTCACTTAGCGTAATATTCTCTAGTTCCATTCATTTCCTTGCAAATGACATAATTTTGTTCTTCTTTATGGCTGAGTAGAATATCATTGTGTATAGATCCCATAATTTTGCAATCCACTCATCTGTTGATGGATATTTTGGCTGGTTCCATAGTTTGGCAATTATGAATTGTGTGGCTATAAACATAGATATGCATGCATTACTATGGTAGTCTGATTTCAATTCTTTTGGGAGACTGAATAACAGGAATCATGATTTCTAAAGGAGAGAGAGAGAGAGAGAGAGAGAGAGAGAGAGAGAGAACAAAATTGTGGATATGGATTTTCCATTTGATGCGACCTGTAAACTCAAAAACCCAAGGAGCTTGATGAATCTCAAGTCCAAGAAACACATCAGGAACCTCACCAAGTGCACCATATTCAAATCACTCAAAAATAAAGAAAGAAAATCTTAAAAGCACACAGAAATAAAAGGTACATTCCATACAGAAGAACAAAGTTAAGGATGACAGCCAATTTCTTCTTGGAAAAATTACAAGAAAGAGGAGTAACACCTTAAAAACACTGGAAGAAAATCTGCCAACCTGAAATGCCTGACTTCATAAAAATATCTTTTGAAAATGAACGTGAGAATGAGCAACACGGAGCGTGAACCCTCATGCCAACTCTGGAGCCTGAGAGATGGTGACTCTGGGCAACAAGCTACCACTCTCGTGCGGGACTTTGGTGATGGTGTCTGTGTGTGCGCAGGACACAGGTTCTGTGGACATCTCTACACATTCAGCTCAATTTTGCTGTGAACCTTTAACTACTCTAGATAATAATCTGTAACAGTCAATAAACTGAAAAAGTGGGTGTGAAATGATATAAGATTCCTGCACCCGCAGCTTGGAGGGAGCCTGTGAAATCATAGAAAACAAGCAGATCACTTCCCAGCGCTCCTCCTTCCTCCCTGTCTCACTACCAGTCTCCGGCTCCCTGGTCTCCTGCTCCTGTCCTCCACCAGAAGTCTGGGGAACTATTTCCTCCTCTCCGCTGGGCACTCACCCCAACTGCACTTGCATCCACAGCCACACCGACAGAAAAAGAAACACTAGTGAGGCTCCCCAACCTCTAGGACTACTACTGTTAGAGAGGCTTCCAGCCTGGTGGAGGACAGGGTGACTCCGGTCTCTGCTCTATCACCACTTGGGTTTGGCAAGAGGGAGTGGAGGAAATAGCAAGGGTGCATTCCCGCACTCAGAGCTCCTGGAGCTCCATGTCCTGCCCCTTGGGCCTGAAGTAGAGATGGCTGCGGGATCTGTCTCTCTGGGTACCAAAGCCCACTCCTGGGTTTACAGCTGTCTGGATTCCAGGGCCCTGGATACTGGGAAAATCATGAACTCCTCAATTGCTCTGCGCTGCTGAAGCAGAGGTAAATTTACATTAAATGCTTATACTGGAATTGGAGAAAGGTTTCACATTGCTAATCTAAATTTCCACCTTAATATTGGAGAAAAAAACAGATCTAAATATACCTAGAGCAAGCAAAGAAATAATAAAGTAAGAGCTGCAATTGATGAGATTGATTTAAACAAGTGTTTGATCAGAAAACAGTAGAGATAATAACATCAAAAACTGTTCCTTTGAATAAATAAATACATTGATAAAACTCTAGAAAGATAGGCAAAGAGGAGAGAAGACACGATTGTCAGTATCAGGAACAAAAGACAGAACATCACTACACAACCTGCAAATATTTAAAGAATGATAAGGGACTGTAAATCAATATTATATTAATCTAACTACTGTGGAGATCAGTGTGGAGGATCTTCAAAAGACTAAGAATGGAAACACCGTATAACTAGCTTTACCACTCTGGTATCTTTCCAAAAGAATTAAAGTCGGAATACTGGAGTAATACATGCAAAGCTATGTTTATAACAGTACAACTCACTACAGAAAAATATGGAACCAACCTAGGTGTCCATCAACAAATAAGAGGATAAAGAAAATGTAGTATGTACACACAATGGAGTTTTACTCAGCCATAAAGAGGAACAAAATTGTGTCATGTATAGAAAAATGGGTGGAACTAGAGACTACTATGCTGAAATCACGTTAGATAACTGAGGAGAGAGACCAGTAGAATAGTGGAAGGGGATTAGGGGAGGAAAGTAGGGAGGGGAAAGAAAGAGAATTGAGGAAGAAAATGGTTTAAATAATGTTATATCCATACATGAAGGTATCACTACCAGACTCACTAACTTGGGGGGTAGCATGGGGATGTGGAGGGAAATACACTACATGCTGTGTGCATGAATGAATGCATCACTTTGAACCTCACTATGATGTATAATTATTATGCGCCAGTAAAAATATATAATAGAAAAGATGCCAAGGGAATACTTGAAACAATCCACATACACCCAACAACTCAGGTGACACAGACCAGTTCCCTAAAAATCACAAACTACCAAAACACAACCAAGATGAAACGATGACTTGAAATTTCTTAGAGCTCCTGAATCAGCTGAATTTATCCTCAGTATCCTTCTAAATAAGAAACTGCCATACCTGAAAGGTTCACTAGAAAATTCTACCAAACATTTAAAAATAATTAATGCTAATTCCATACAACCTTTCCCACAACATAGAAGGCAGGACACACTCCTAGAGGACATATTTTCCCATTCATTAACTAATACATATGTGTCTTCAGGATATATAAAGAACTCTAAAAATAATCAGCCCAATACAATATTAAGCAAGATGTCTGAACAAAAAGCTCATCACAGAAGACATATGGGTGGCAATAAGCCCACAAAAAGCTGTGCCGTGCCACTGAAGATTAGGGAAATAGGAAGTGAAATCATAAGATAATTATGCACATTCATCCGAACATCAAAAATAAAAAAGACCGATCTTAAAGATTGTGAGATGATACTATAGTACAGTTGGAAAAGCAGACTCTATATTCTGAATATTTTCTATTCCAGTAACAAAAATATGGGATGGGAAAAGACTTTTCTGCAGTTGCATTTCCTAAGGTACACTGTAACACGGAATGCAGAAATCAAGCATTTTCAGTGAGCATGCAGAGGGGACACAGCTCGTACTGTGAAGCCGATGAGCCTGGGAAAGGGGACATCCACACAGGGGCTGCGTCTGAGGAATGCATCTCCTCTTATCAGAATGTGTATGCTTTATTGGGAGTAATGATCAATGCATGATAAAGGATAGAAGTCAACATATAAAAGTAGGTAATTAAATTCTGAACTACTTAATTCAAGTGTGAGAACATGATTATGGCCCTGATGTTGGGCATAGAAAATGGATTATCCAATGTCTTTACTTGCCCCAAATATAGGCCTTTAAATATCATATGTGATGACTCCCTTTTATAAGTCTTTTCCTGATAATTCCATAAAATCACTCTCGAATGAAATGTAGGTCATCACTAATGAAAAATGGTTGGGCATAACTTTCTCGTCTTATTGTTTTGTTAAGCAATTATTGCTTTGCTAATTTTATTGTATAAATAGGATTACTTCCGTTTCTTAGCCTTGTAGAAGCCTGATAAAAGTTCCTTCGAAACCAAGAGCATATGATTGCAATGACCCTCACTTGTGGTATTCTTGTTTATGAATGGAACTCTGATTTTTAGTGTCCGGATGATGGGAGCTGGGAAGCCATTTGGCTCCTATCTCTAACCGTGCATCGATGGTGGGGCCCACCACGTCCGTCCTGGTAATTTGTTATTGATTCACTCCCTGCATGCATTAAACATGTTCAGGTCACTCTTTAAGAACATTCATCCTTCCAATTTTGTTTTTTGTGTATATTAAAGATCCCTTTCTAACTTCAGTTGTCCAGGTTTTCACAACTATGGATTAAGTAGTTGAGGTCCTATACAGAAATATATATTGTTAGTCATAAATGGGGAGATATTTGTAAGATTAGTAGTTTAAAATTTAAAAACAATGTTTTCATTACCATTTTTAATCTTTAGCAAAGGGTGTGGTGTTTTTTAAAAAAAAGTGTGAATTTCTTGACAAAAAAACTAATTTTTAAAAAAATTCTGAAATTAAATACTGCTAAAAGCGGACACCTTTCTTTCTTGTAACCTAAATATGTACTAATTTTGTTGCCACAATAGTAAGTTTTGGAGTTCAAGAGCTGTGGCGTCCATTGATACAGAGGGTTTTGTGTTTTGTGGGGATGCTGTGGCAGGGGCCAGCTTGAACTTTGACTCTTCCTTAGTTAAAAATGGCTTCTCCCCTAAACATAAGCTCATCAATACAGTGTCTGCTGTGATTTGACGTTTTTGTTCTTCAAAATAGTTGTGTTGCATGTATCGATCCTCCACCTTTGAAATAGTACAGAGAATGCTCCCAATTAATCAAGTGCTTCAAAAAGCTAGGAAAGAAACATAAAATGCAGGCTTCTTTTTCAATATAAAATTAGAAGTACTAAGCCATGCATTGTTGTATAGTTACCATATGACTAGAAATCTCAGAGAATGGCTCTTTTGGGGGAGTTAGAATATTATTCAACCTCAGAGGCAAGACCTGGGACCACCGGCTTATACTAAAGTCTAATTGCAGACCCTGAGAGCAAATAGTTAGGCACAATTAAACCAAACATTTTTAACTGATAGTGAAAACTGCTTTTACCTATTAACACATTTGTTATGGGAACGGATCTATTTCACCTAAGTTGTTGAATGTATGTGGATTGTTCAAGCATTCCCTCAGAATCATATATATATATATATATATATATATATATATATATATATATATATGTGGTTGGTATGATACAGAAAATTAAAACATTAGTTATTCATATCTTAGTTCGTTCAACAAATAAATGTTGGTCACCTGTTGTTATGGGCCAGGTAGCAGGAAGACAGCCGCTCTTCCTTAACAGAGCTGTGGTCTGTTGGGAATGGCAGAGAGTAAGTGACCTGGTAAATCAGAGCACCAGGATCACAACATGTCCTGGCTTGCTAGGGACAGTGCCAGTGTACTTGTATTCATGGCATGGTTATTAACAGCACCCCACTTCACTAGAAAACATGCTCTGGCTTGGTCAATATACTATATGGTCTGCCTTGTCTTTGGCAACATAAACTACTAGGATACATATAAAATATTTGGAGATCATCCTGTCTGTAATGCACTGCTCTAGAGATGGGAATGTGGTGAGTATGAGATGATGTGTGAATGAGCGTGTCTACCATTTCCTCCTGGACTCTCCACTTGAAGATCCTGAGACTGTACTGGATTGACGCATCAGCTGCGGTCCTGAAAGAGCCATATCCAGTGAGTTGACAGCTGTGGACTGAATAGTTGTGTTCCCTTAAAGTTCACACATCGAAGTCGCAATTCTCTATGTGACAGTGTTTGGAGGCGAAGCCTCTGAGAGGCAGTGAAGGTTAAATAAGGTCCTAAGTGCAGGGCTCTGATCTGATAGGATCAGTGCCTCTATACGAAGAGACATCAGAGAGCTGCTACTCTTCTGCCCCTCCAGCCTCTCCTTCCTGCTCTGTGCAGGCACCAAGGAATCCACAAGGTCACATGTAGACACAGTGAGAAGGCCCCAATTTACAACCCAAGGGGAGTCCTCCTCAGACACCAACCCTCCGGGTACCATGATCTTAGACTTTCAGCCTCCAGAACTGTGAGAAAGTGCATGTCTAGACCACCCAGTCTATGTAGCTATGGCATTCAGTGATGGTATTCGGTATGGCAGCCCAAGCTGACAGCTCAGACCACAGTGCTAAAGAGTCCCCAGCTGCACTGAGATGTCTGGAACCTCTTTAGTTAGGCTGAACAAAATAAGAACATGGAATGATAATTCAGAGGTAATTGAACCTATGCACATGGAATTCTGGACTTTTAACTCAGAAAGGCAAGATAGTCATCTTTGGGATTTCAATTCCTTTGGAATTGAATATCTCTGGACTTTAAATTGCAAGGCATATTAATCTTTGAACTTTCATTGCTTCCTGGGAACTTAATAATGGAAGAAGATTTATAGTCAAATATGGGGAACGTCTGGGCTACTGGATTTTATTCTTAGAATTGCTCTTTTGCTTTAAGATTTTCATTTATTCTGGTTGGGGAATCCCTGGACTATTTTGGATGATGTGTGGGGACAAGGTTTGGGATGGGAAATAGAATGCATATTCAGTCTTGAATATAGAATGCCCTTGATGTTGATGAAGTGATGCATTATTGACCAATTTTAGGATTACTGGGGAAAAGTCTATATTGCTTATCAGTGGTCCCAGGAGATACACCATGGAGCAGTGGGGTACTTGTGCAGACAGGAGAAGGAAATCCCTGGCAGGCTGGGGCTACTCATCAGGGACCCAGACACACCCCAGGTCCTTAGGGCTCACTGCACAACCCAGTTGTATCAGAAAACAAAGGCTCCCAGAGGGGTGAGCAAAGGCACTCCTTTTCTGATGTTTCCCTAGAGTTGGAGACAGTGTGACAGTCCAAGTCACTCTCCAACCCTTCACACTACCTAAGTGAGGGTAAAGTGGTAGGATAATCTAATTAATGTCTTGGGGAGGGGGAGAAAAAGCAATATTCTCAGTTTCTCGTGAACATACTGATTGCAAAGAAACAGTATGTTACTTCTCCAGGCTCAAGATTCTGAATTCTAGGACTGAATTTTTTATGGACCCTTATGATTGCATTAAAAATATAATGCAACTGTCAAAATATTGAATTCATGTTGTAAATAGCTTCCTGTCTATTTCCCTGGAATAGCAATAACTACTCTGGTTTCATTTGCATCCTGCTCAACACTTGCTCAGGGGATTATGTACTCACTTAAATCATTTGGGCTGGTCAGTTTGGGGTATTTGTTTCCAAGATAATTAGAGAGTTATGAAAGATTATTTTATTCATATTTTTCACATATTTTAAATGAAAGCTGTAGTTCTCCGTTTTTTTTTTTTTTTAGCGGGATGGAGGGACTGGAGTTTGAACCCAGGGCATTCTACATTTGAGCTACACCTCCAGCCGTATTATTTATTTTATTTTGGTATTAGGGATTGAACCCAAGGGCTTTCTACTTCTGAAGTACTCCCCCACCCCTTTTTTATTTTTTATTTTTATTTTTTAACATGCTTTTTATTGGTGCATTGTAGTCTCACATCACAATGAATATCTATTTGATGTTAACATACATGCGGCACCTCTTTTTATCTTCTGCTTTGAAACAATGTCTTACTAGGTTGCTGAGAGTCTTGCTAAGCTGCTGAGGCTGGTCTCAAACCTGGGATCCTCCTGTCTCAGCTTCCCAAGTACTGGATTATAGGCATGCACGACCATGCCTGGCTTTATTTAAGTTTTTTTATTTTGAAACAACGTCTTGCTAAGTTACTGAGGCTAGCATAGAACCTGTGATCCTCCTGCCTGAGCCTTCCAAGTACTGGGGTTATAGGCATGTACCACCATGCCCAGCTAGTTCTCCATTTTTTAAGCATCATGTTTCTTCCTTTTCTTTGAACTAATTTTCCAGCCTCACCCTGTCACCAGCTATCTTGTCACATTTGCACGGATCTGCAAGATGGCAGGTGAGGAGCAGAGGACTGGTCTCAATCCATGAGACTCCACCAAATTCACCAGGATTGTTTTCCAGCCAACAGAGCAGGGGTTTTGGAGCATAGGAACCAGCACTGAATTTCAGAAACCTTCAGGAACTTCTTTTCCTCTTTGGTGTCACTGTGCTATTCTGGTATGTGTGCCCTGTCACCTGTGGATCCTAATGACCATTAAACACAAAGAAAATACCAGAGCCAACGAAAGAGCAACTACTTTGGAATGGGACCCACATCAGAGCCACTCTTGCATTCTGGGGTGGTTGGGAACACCCCTAAGGATGAGGTGTGAAACTTTGGACCATCACTCAACTCCTCAGAGACCCAGTTTTCTCAGCTAGGCGGCAGGAATGCAGGTACCAAGAGAACTCACAGGGTTCTGTGAGGATTCAGCTTGCTAACACTGCCAGAAGCTTAGCACAGTGCCCGGTGCCACCTAAGTACTAATACTGCCATTTAGGGGAAAATTACATCCAAGATATGTCGATTATTAACTCACAATGACTGAGATCTGTATAATGGCAATAGTTGCCTTAAGAGGCAACCATCAGGAATAGGGTAATGAATGGGGACTTTAGAGCAGACCCAGTGTGGGTACTCAATGGGTCCCAGTGACCATGACCATCAGGCTACAGCTGATGGTGACACCCAAGTTGCACTGACTTTCTGACTCCATAAAGTGTCTGAACACAAGAACAGCGAATGAATAAGTAATGGAGAGATGAATGATGAATGAGCTCGTGAGCGCTGTCATGGGGGATCGTAAAATGTGCAGGAGTAGAAGTTAGGATCTGGGCCAGATTATAAAAGCAAGCATCAAAGTCACCCATCATTATCCGTACCCTTTTCTAAAGTGGTTTCCTCTCCAACTTTATCAGAAAGGAGGTGAGTGGGAATTATCAAGGGTGAGCTGCCTTTTGGCCAAACCACCGGCCTCCTGATGGGGCCAGTGTGTGGGGCACCGGCTCACCCACACTTTACACACTGTCTACACTGCTTTCTGTCATAAAGGCCAAGTCAAGTGGCGGCATAAGAGATGCATGGCCTACAAGCCTACAATACTTACTACTTGATCCTTTATGCAAAGATTTTGAAGACCCCTGAAGTATATTAGGGGGGAGCTTATGATCCATAACCCACTGAGCAGTACAACACACTGCAAGCCAACTAAATTAGTTGTGTTTACATTGAAATGGCTTCGAGAAGCTGCTACATAAGCTCCTTTCTCCTGTTTTATATTTCACCAAAAGGTCACACACGGCCTCTTTCTTCCCACCTCCATTAAACCGTGTGCACTCAGCCATCCCTGCAGGACAGCCTTAGCAGAAAGGACACAGTCAGAACTTGGCAAATTTACCTTGAAGAAAATTTGTCCTTTGCCTATTAAAGCTTTTAGGAGATTTAATATCTCCTGACCTTATAAATTCCCATTTCTTCTAAAGATGTATTGACAGTAGCTGGCATCGCTGGCAGGCAGCAAGGGGAACTTGGAGACGGTTTCAGCCTGAACGCTGACTCTAGTGAGTGTCCGCTTCACTGGGCAGCCACTGCCCAGGAGTCCTCATCCAGTAAGCCCAAGTGTGTCTTCTTTCATCCCTCTCCCCACACCCAGTTTAATGTCATGGCTGCGCTCTTTCATAGTGCAGCCTTTCAGCCCCATCGGTGTCACTTAAACAAGCTAAATGATTCAGACGATTTCTAAGCAGGATTTCATCCAGCAACAACCCCAAAACACAGCTTAGGGTCCTTCCCCGTGCCAAGCACAACACCAAACACCCTGCTGCTTTTACTGGACAAGCCTTCTGCCCTTTCCAAATACGCCTAGCTCATTAAACAGCAAACCTCTCCATTCAATGATGTTGTCTTACTCTCCCGGCCAACCCTAAACAACCCCGAGATGAACCACGAGTCTGACCTGTAGGAGCCTGCCACCCAGGATCTAGAGTCCCACTCTGAAAGATGTCCCTCCTAGTCCTGGAAGAAGATGGGGATTGAGAGAGGGAAAGGGAAGGGAAAGAGAGGAGACACATGACTAAAATCTGTCCCATTCCTAAAGTAGCCTATTGAAAAAAGTGTATAAATTATAACATCGTAAGCATTCAGGGGATTAAAGAGAGCTTTAGGAAAGGTGGTTGGAAGCGGACAACATGTGTCCTTTAAGAACTTCTCAAAACCACTTTTTCGGCATGGTCTCTTAGATTCTTTCCTTCAATTCTATGATTTGGAAAAGATCCATGATTGCATTATATTATTTAACACACTGAGCTAACTACACTTACTGGAGAAAGATGAAAAGAGCAGCAGTCCACGGCTGAGTGTCGCTGTGGGAGACCTCTTGCTTCCAGCTACTTGATGCTCCCCCTTTCCGAGGCTGTGGCAGCTCACCTTGGGATCCCGTCCACACTGTCAACTGCTTCCTTCCCACTGAAAAGACCTCAGCTGTAACTATGTTGACCAACAGAATACAGGGAGAGTTTACTGTACTGGCTCCAGCCTGAGCTTTTAGGGGGACTGGAAATGTCCTTTCTCGACCCTTGAGATCTTAAGCCAAAGTAAGAAGTCCAGGCTGAGCTGGGCATGGTGGCACTCGCTTGTAATCCCAGTACATGGGAGGCTGAGACAGAAGGATCGCAGGTTCGCGGCCAGCCTCAGCTACTTAGTGAGGCCCTCTACAACTTAGTGAGACCCTGTTTCAAAATGAAGAATAAAAAAAAATAGGGTTGGGGATGCAGCTTGGAGGTAGCATGCTCCTGGGTTTAATCCTTAGTACTGAAAAAAAAAGTCCAGGCTGTTCTGCTTAAGAGAGAGGCCATGGGTGAACAAACCATTTTTTAGTTCCATCCCAGTTGGGCCTTAGTTAAGGCCCAGCCTCTCGTGCGATATGGCCATAAATGTAGGAACAATCTCATCTAAGAATTGCCCTATTAATCCCAGCTAACTCCCAGAACTGGGAGAAAAAACACATCGCTGTTTTATGCCACTAGTTTTGGGATGTTCTGACAGAGCATCAGGTCACTGGACCAGAAGTGTGTCTATCCCCCCCTCTTCCTGTGATTTGCAGATACTCCCTGTGAGGGGGCTCCTTCTCCACCCGCTGATGCTCATCATGGTCAAGTGATGCTGCTAACCTGTGGAACGCCAGAGCAATGGGCCCCTCTCAGCAGGGTCTGTATCACCCAGCCTGTCTTTTCTCTTTCTCTCTGGCACAGCAAGAGCATGTCCTAGGTCCAGGCTGGTCCTTAACCTAGACCCCGTCATAAGGAGCTTAGCTGTGCTACCTCTGACCCACAGTCAAATGTACTGAAGAGACAAATAAGCCTTAGGTGTTGCAAGTCACAGATTTGGGACTTTTTTTTTTCTACAGAGCATATTGGTGAGAGTTGACATTTACTGTGGCATCAGTAAAGGATCTCAGAAACTGAGGAATCAGACCAGCATTAGAGAAAGTCACAGTGACGGAGGAGCGGACCAGACTCTGACATGCAGTTTCTTAGTGGGCCAGCAGCCTTCTGCCAGCGGCTGGGCATCGCTCTCTTATGGTCTAGCACAGAGGAAAGCAAACTCCCCCTGTAAAGAGTCAAAGAGTAAGTATTTTAGACTTTTCATGCCCCAAAAGTGTGAGGTAACAAGTGTGTGATAAGCGTGTCACATAAGGATTTTCTGAAGCATAGACACATAAGCCAGCTTGGGATGTTCTAGAACGTCTTCCAAGGGGGGGATCCTGAGTGGGTCTTTATAGCAGGTAAATGTTACTGAGTGATGGCGGAGGTACAGGGGATAGGTTTATATGGACAAAGCCCCACGGTTTGTGGAGCCATAACCTATGGGCAGAGAGTATTTCCTTTAGTTAGCACAAGTGTCAAATAACATGATCATAGCACCAAAGGTGTCCAAATCTAGTTTGTCCAGCTCTGTTACCTCTTGACACCTCACAAACAAATGCAAATCGAACCGCTTTGGTCAGCTCAGGCTGCCCTAACACAATCCCATGACTGTGTGGCATGAAGGGCAGGATGTATTTCTCACCATTTTGGAAGGTGAGAAGACCAAGCTCAAAGCACTGGAAATTGAGTTCTTGAGGGCCTCTTCCCTGTTGTAGAGGGCCTCTCACATTCTTGTTCCCTCTTCATGTGACAGGAAGGGAGAGGGACAGAGACAGAGCCCAGGGCTCCTGGCAGATGAGGGCCACACACTCGTCACCTCGTTTAACCTTCGTCACCTTCCCAGGCCTCATGTCCAATACAGAGGTGGGGCTTCAACACGTGAACCAGGGGACACAGCAGCCATAGGTAATCCAATTATGTGACAGGATTTGCTCATCGTCGTTTGGCCCTGCTGCTTATTGTGTTTATTTCCTACTCTCCCTGCAATGGACAAGCTTGTGAAGTCTCTTGCGAGGAGAGACAAAGCCTGGGAATCTGTCCTGCCCTGCTCAGAAGCTGCAGAAAACGGACACACAGAAAAGGGAATCAGCAAGCAGACTGCAGAATGGAATGCAAACAGGAGCCTGTGAGGGTCTCATTTCCCAGCCTCAACGGGAAGGACGTGGAACGATGAGCCCTTCCTAAAGCCAGGCCGCCAAGGTGCAATATTGGAAACCCGTCATTTCCACTCTAAATTCCAAGAAAATGTCATTATCCTTGCTTATCAATTTAGCAGCCCGGGGGATTTCTGAGATAATAAATACTGTTCAAATGAGTAGCTGCTTGCTTCCAAACCACAAAACTGGACATCCTCTCTTTTCTTTTATCCAAGATTTTTGTGGTCACCGTATTTCCTTTTGCGTACTAGAAGTCACTTATTTTGACAGGTTTTTATTCTCTAACAGTTAAGACCGTGTGATATGAATCAAAACATTTAACTGGCATCATATGCGGAATTCCCCTTTGCATTGGCTTGATACATTCTGTCACCTGAAATTTGGGCAACCAAAAGTTTCTGTGAGATCCTCCCTCTCTGATTTGCTTTTATAATGATGCTTCCTTGCCTGTAGCCATTTAAAAACACTGACGAGCTTTCTGAATGCTGGAGAAATATTAAATGATGTCATTTCTTGATGTAGCAGTATGTTCATTTTTTTATTCAAGTTCTACAGGAACTGATCATCTCTCCACGGATCAATGTTTTTGTGGTATTATTTGAGACTGGCATCTTTCATTTCAGAGAGGTGGTGACAAATTTCCATTAAACTCAGTAATCCCATTTCCGCTGATATACCAGTGAAAATAAAGAAGAGAAGAAATCATATCTTATTTTAAGGGAATGCTGAAAGAAATGCAAAGAGTTACCCAAAAGTATCATTTCCCATCCCCACTACTCTTTTTTACCCAATGCACTTTTAAAAACAGGGCTGCCCGTGGAATTTTACTCAGCCATAAAGAAGAACAAAATCACGTCCTCTGCAGGAAAATGGATGGAACTAGAGAATGTTATGCTAAGTGAGATCAGCCAGTTTCAGACAGTCAAGGGGTGCATGGTTTCTCTCATGTGTGGAAACTAGAGAGAAAAATAGGAAACAAAAGGGACTTCAGATAAATGAGCAGAGAGATCAGTAGAAAGAATAATGGAAGGGGGTTGGAGAAGGGAGTTGGGGAAGAGAAAAAGGAGAGTTGATGAAGGAAACAGTTCAAATAATGCTATGTCCATATATGTGGGTATCATTGTCAATCTCGCTTAACATGTTTGGGGAGGGGAGGAGTGGGGTAGAATCCAGAGGGGAACACATCAAGTGCTGTGTGCATGTATGTGTGCGTCACATTGAACTTCACTATGATGTGTAATTACAATGCACCAATAAAAGTATAAAAAATAATAGTACAGCTATTATCTCTGTTGTACAGAAATACTATTTTAAATTGAACAGGCCTTGATATCCAATGCCAGATTCATTCTGAAAACATGTACTTAATGACTATGATGTACAGGCCTCATAACTGAGTAAGATATGGATGGCTCTGACCTAGAAGAAGCCACAGTCTCTGAAGAGATGCATACATATGATAAGTTGTACTTAATTTAAAAAGATATTAATCACATATCCTATTTTAGTTGAGATTAGTCCTGAGACTAATATATAATATATATATGTATGTGTGTTTATGTATATATATACAAATGTGAAAAGAAAAGATAAAATGATTTTCTAATAATTATGATATATAATGTCATACACACACACACACATACACACAACAAAAAAACAACACACTCACAGAGTAATGATCCCCACTCTTTTGTGTGGGATTGAAGCAGTTCAGATGACTGTTGGAATAGTCGTTAGGAACCACCAGGGGACCCTTTAAGGTAAAGCCTAAGACACAAGATAAAGAAGCAGAAGAAAAAGAACCAAATGCTTGTTTTCATGATTTGTCCAGTGAGATGGACCATCTCATATCCGGCACCGGAATCCATTAACAGTGATTTGCACCATCCCAGTGCAGAAAGGCCACTCGGGGATTTTGACAAATCTGCATATTTTGATGGAGTGAAGTTGGGGTGGGCTGGGGACCTAACATTCCCCACAAATCCACTTTGACCTTCGACCTGTTGGTGTACTTTCAGCACTTGGCTGGGGGAAGACAAAACAAAAGTGTTGTCCGCCAGTGACCACACCAAAGGTTCTCCAAGTGTTGTCCAGACACCAGCGACCCCAACATCTCCCAGAATCTGGCTGGAAATGCTAATCTGTAGGCCTCACCTAACCTACAGAATCCCACACTCTGGGTGAGGTGCCTGGGAATCTGTATTTTAACAAGCTTCCTGTGATTCTGATGTGCACCACTGCTGGATCCTGCTGTTCTAGGCCAGGCTTGGAAAGGGAGTTAGTCCTATCCACCAAACCATCATTTATTAAGACCCATGACCCTCTGAGATCACATGCTTCACCTCACCCCTAACTCAAGGACAGCGTTCCTAACGCCTCCCTACTGGATCAGGGATGGGGCTGCAAACCAGAATGTCCTTGAATTCCACCCCTTGTTGACTGCAGTTCAGAAAGTTTGCAGTAAATCGGGAGGTGTGTCCATCTGGGAAGGTATCCCTACCAGTCTCACTAACACGTACAAGGAGTGTGGAGGGCTGTGGGGGCCAGAGGGAAACACATCCATTGCTGTGTGCATGTATGTTTGTATCACCTTGAATCTTACTCTAATGTACAATTACAATGCAGCAATAAAGGTATAAAATTAATTTGGGAATCTCTTATTTTTAACTTATATATGAGCAGGTTTAAAATTCATTGATCCAAAGACCACTTGTACTTAATGGGGGTGGGAGGGATGACTTTTAATTGGCCAACCGAAATGCGTGAGAACCATACACTCATTAATAAGCCAAACAGCCCTGGAGACTTTAAATGGATTTCCATCCAGGGAATAGAAAAAGGTAGATTAAAAGCTATCCTAACCAAGACCACCTTCCTATGCAATCAAGTGGTATACTCCTCTAGGACCTGAAAACCCACAAATTCATCACTACATTCAGGTTTAATTTATTCCTAGGCGATGCTCAATTTTGCAGGGGTTTTTTTTGTAAATTAAGAGGCAACATGTCTATTAATCACATTTATAAGCATCTTGTAAGTTTTTAAACACAAATATGTGGTTTATCTGGAATATATACTCTGCAGGTTCAGCACGTCCTCCCCCCAGGAGGCTGTGTTTATCCTCCACTTTCTGAAGACATTCAGTCTACTATGAGCCTCTTTAAAATTGATGGCTCAAGCACAGTTCAAGTGGTATTTTTTCCTTCCTTGTAAAATTTAACAAAATGTACAATACAGTTGCTACCATTTTCTTCTGGAAAAACTAATGTTGTAAAAATCAAACAGAATTTTAGTCATAGTTTTTTTTATGGTACTGGGGATTGAACTCAGGGGCATTCTACCTCTGGGCTACACCCCCAGCCCTATTTTATTTTTTATTTTGAAACAGGTCTCACTAAGTTGCTAAGACCCTCACTAAGTTGCTGAGGCTGGTTGCGAACCTGCAATCCTCTTGTCTCAGCCCCCCAAGTACTAGGATTATAGGCATGCACCACCATGCTCAGCTTAGTCATAGTTTAATATTATACCCTTTGTTCTTACCTAAATATTTTAACAGTGATTTAAGGGGTTTTTTGTTTGTCTTATTTTATTTTGTTTTTGTTTAGCAGCTTCTTTAAACCTGTGGCTCACAGTGAGTTAGTCAACTAAAGTTTTTAAACCTTTTTTGGGTCAATGACTCATCATTCTAAGTTGTACAGTATGATTTGAACCATAAATGCTAGGTTTCACACTTGGAATGCTGATGTTATTTTACATCAGTATTAGTTTAAAACCTCACCTTAGTTTCTATAGGATTGCTAAGTGTTTTCTGGTTTTCTTTTTGCACACTCCCTTTTTATTTTTGAACACCTAAAAACAGATGGTATGCTCATTTTCACCAAGATTAATACCAGCTCCACTTGAAAGCCAACTCTCATTCAAAGCACCTCCTTCCTGTGTCTCTACAGGATCAAAGGTTTAAGACCAGCCTCAGCAACATAGTGAGACCCCATTTCTTTCCTTTTTTTTTTTTGGTACTGGGGATTGAACCCAGGGGCATTCTACCTCTGAACTACACCCCCAGCCCTATTTTTTATTCTTTATTTTTGAAACAGGGTCTTACTAAGTTGCAAGGGCCTCACTAAGTAGCTGAGGCTGCTCATGAACCTGCGATCCTCCTGTCTCAGCCTCCCAAGCACTGGGATTATAAGTGTGCGCTACCACGCCCAGTCTCTACAACTCTTTGTACATATTCCAACCAATAACAGTGCACATTGGCCTTAATTTGTGCATACATTTATCTGTCTACTAATCCAGAAACTTCCTCAAGCTGAGCGTGCATGACCACTACCCCAAAGGCCTGCACTCGCGCAGTGCCTGTTAGCATATGTTTGTAATCTGAGTTAATATTCATCAACTAATTCTTTTCAAATTGACTCATTAGTATTATAGATTTGGTTAAAATCACACTGAAATTTCTGACTAAATAAAAACACATATGAGCTGGGCATGGTGGTAAATGCCTGTAATCCTAGTACTTGGGAGGCTGAGATAGGAGGATCAAAGGTTCAAGACCAGCCTCAGCAACTTAGTGAGACCCCCATTTCTTTTCTTTTTTTTTGCGGTACTGGGGATTGAACCCAGGGGCATTCTACCTCTGAACTACACCCCCAGCCCTATTTTTTATTTTTTATTTTTGAAACAGGGTTTCACTAAATTGCAAGGGCCTCACTAAGTAGCTGAGGCTGCTCATGAAACTGCGATCCTCCTGTCTCAGCCTCCCAAGCACTGGGATTACAAGTGTGCGCTACCATGCCCAGCTAGTGAGACCCTATTTCAAAATAAAAAATTAAAACAGGGCTGGGGTTATAGCTCAAAGGTAGAATGCCCCTGGGCTCAATCCCCAGTAGCATAGCACACATAAAGACACACACACACACACACACACACACACACACACACACACACAAAGCAAAAAAACCCACATGTGAACACATATATCCTGGAAGCCTGGTGTTGCTTTTGGGTGGGGGCTGGTGCTCTTGTACCTGCTGAGATGATGCTGCAGCTTGGCCACACCACCCAAGATTCTCCTGGTAATGAGTTCACTGTGTGCACCAGATGCTTTGGAGCTGAATGTACATGAAAGAGGGGCCAACAAAATTCTTCCCCGAAGGTCAGATGATAAGTATTTTACACTGGGGTATTCTGTCCCTCTTACCACTGCAGAGCAAAAGTAGCCACAGACAAAAGGTAAACAATTGTCCCCTGCTATATATCCCAACAAAACTGTTTACAAAAACAAGGAGTGGGCTGGAGTTGGCTCATGAGCATGCTGGCTAACCTCTGATCCAAACTGTATTTTGTTCATAGATCTAAAGGAGGAAATAACCATATATATACATTCTTTTAAATAATAACTATTAGCTGGGCGTGGTGATGTATGCCTATGATCCTAGTACTTGGGAGGTTGAGACAGGAGGATTGCAGGTTTAAGGTCAGCCTTAGCAACTTAGTGAAAGCCTCAACAACGACTTAGTGAGACCCTGTTTCAAAATAAAAACTGAAAATAGGGCTGGGGCTGTAGCTCAGAGGTAGAATATCCCTGAGTTCAATCCCCAGTACAAATGAATGAATGAATGAATGAATAGTTGATGTAAAAATTATATGTTGTAAATCTGTGAGTCTTTAAATCCAAGGAAATCCACACATTCAAGGCACTATGAAAACAGTTTCCAAACGGTTGTGTTCAGTCAGGTTGGACACTCTTTTCATGAGCTCGGTCAGTGCATAGCACTGGGTTCCAAAGCCACTTGTTTCCTCAAAATAAAACAATGTAAGCGAGGAAAGCAAACCCGAGAGAGGCAAGGAACGCTACACCAGCTGTGGACAGAGCAAGGGATCCAAGCAGAGGAACTTACCTGGACAGGAAATCCGAGAAGGGAAGGCGGACAGGGTATCCGTAGCGGAAGATCTTCACCACCTCCAGGACCCCAATATACTGCAGCTGGGCAGACACATAGAAGTGATCAAACGTGTCCGGCAGCTGTGAGTTATTGGGTTTAATGCAATGAACGAAGTGTGGGGTGCACCTCTGAAGCTTTCCAGTGATGTCCATCAGAGATTTCTGCAGAAAGACGACAAACCCAACTGATTCTCCAAAGAGACACTGGCTAGAAACATAAAGCATGTTTTTTTTAAAAAATAGAAATCTTTCTCTTCAACACAGGACTCTCTTGTGTGTCAGTGTGTCTGTGTGTGCTTATTTTTTTTCTGAAGGTACTCAAGTTTTCCCAAATGGAAGAGAATTCCCTGCCAACCCTCTATGGTTGCTACAAATTCCCTGAGTCTATGGATCTGAAATTTCTACTAACCCTGAGCTGGGATGCAGTGGTGATCGGATCCCCTCGCTCCAGTCGTTGAAGAAATGTAGACGTTCCTTTCTTTTTTAATAACTGTAATGAAAGAAGAGAGAGAGAAAGGGTGAGCAACTTTAATCTACTAGATTCCAGTTTAAAAGGGGAAATAACAGAAGCTAAGCCTTCTATCCATATAAATCAACAGGCAAATCTATAAAATAATAGATTATAAAAATCAGGACACAACGATCTTGTGTAATATTGCTGTATGTTGACGAGATGGGCACCTACTGGAGAGTAACAGCCACCGCTGAGGACCTTTCAAGGACAGAGCTGTCACAGAAATCAGATCCACCACCATTCTGTCCCCATTTTAATTTGAGAATAAATATAGATCCTGATGCACCCAGTACAATAAACTCACTGCGGTGTCCTGGTTATATTTCCCACTGTTCACATTTATCATGAAATGTAGTTTACTCTGGGGCAAAGGATACTATTTTATCTTACAAAGACTCAATGTTTTAACAATTGTTAGCTTGTTCCCTTAAATTTCCATAGAAGCAGGATAGCACAGATATATTGGTTTAATGCTTTCTTACCCACGATTTCTTTTCCTTCCTTTTTGAAAAATGGCAATGGACTGTTTTCTTCAATAAGTAATTAGACTCAGATCTTAAAAGAAAAATAATCGTACGTAGCCAAGATTAAATGATAATGGAGATTTTTAAAAAATCAGTGGAAATGAGGCCAACGGGTGAAGATAAAAAGATAGAAGGTAATTAATAAAATTCCACCAGGGGTTAAAGGAAACCTCAGTCATTGATGTGTTATTACATTTCATGGGATCACATAGACTTCCACCAATGTATCTACTGATCTAAAACCACTGCTCTAAAAATAAGAAGATATAAGAAAATGTCTGATGAAAGTCTCATCAATTTGGTGCTATTGCTGTGACAACAGCTCATTTCTTGTCATTGAGACGCACTGCCAAGCCAGGGCGATTAGCTATAACTGACAAGGGAACAGAAAAGGAAGCAATTGGCCCAAGATCAATGTGTTTTCTACAAACTCAACGCAAAGCGCAATGCTCAGTTAAAAGCTGGATAGAATTCCACCTTCCTGGCAGCAGGGGTGGATGCGCACAGTGTGAAGGGAAGAAATACGGGAAGCCAGGCAGGGAACACTTAAGGAATGGTCAGAGTAAATAAATCTCCATCCCTTACAATCAAACGCTCAATTTCCCTTTCTGGGTGGAGGAAGTACTGTGAATTATCTCCCTTTTGCAGTCCTTTAGGGAAGAGACTAATGGCATCCCTGCCTCATAATGTTTAATAATTGAGGTTAAAATTTACAGTTTAGAGGTGTGTAGTGATTGCTCACTCTTGATTTGCAAGATGCTTGAGGAAGGAAGAGCCAGAAGGTGCATAAGACCCCAGGACCAGAGTTCATCCTTGGTGACCAGAGATCACCCTTTTGGTTTTTTTTTATGGAAAAGATGCCATTTTTCTATGCAGGGACATTGAACTCCTATGGTCATCCAGTTCTGGAACAAGTACATCAAAGGATCCCTAATAGCCGGGCGTGGTGGTGCATGCTTGTAATCCCAGTACTTGGGAGGCGGAGACCGGAGGATCCGGGTTTGTGGCCAGCCTCAGCTCACCCTCCGCAACTTTGTGAGACCCGGTTTCAAAATAAAGTAGAAAAAATAGGGCTGTGGGTGTAGCTCGGAGGCAGAACGCCCCTGAGTTCAATCCCTGGTACCGCAAAAAAAAGGATCCTAATTCTAGGACTTACTGGTTATACACACACACACACACACACACACACACACACACACACCTGCCAATCTTCTAAAAGAGTTCATTTTAATTATGCTTTTATTTTAATTGGAAAGCTAAGATTTCTCCCAGCAAGCTGAAATAACTGCCTTTTTCTGAAATCGATTGTCCTGAATGTCTTTCCAATTATATGTCTTCTCTTCTCTACTTCTCATAGATACAGCAAAGGTGCTGGGAGGCAGCCTGACACTTAAAACACTTCCTATTTCCTTATGCGTTTGAAAAAAATCCTTTACAGAGTTTTTCGTTCTCTTCTAGAGATAGAACCTTTAGGTTATATGGGCATTAAAGTGGATATGGAAAAAGACACAATATAGATTAGTATAATACCAAAATAAGTTAAAAATCTACAGATACACAACGGAAATATTCTAGCACCTGAACATTCTATGCCTATAAAAGAAACAACAATGTGTTGCTTTGAGACCCAGAATGTTGGAAACAGTTAACATCAACAGTGTAAAGTAGGTGAATTTATTTCCTCTAAACTAATTGCCTCAAAGTTATTTTCCCTGCATCAAAAAGACAGTTGCAGAGATGAAACATAAATAAGATGTCATAAACAAGACAACCAATGAAATCACTACGACTGCTACTGAACTGTTACTGTGCTGTGCTTCCCTATCCTGTCCCCTCTCTCTGATATTCAGGGGAGTGTCCTTCCCTTTAGTTCTTTCCATTAGAATTCCAGTTTCTTTCCATTGGCATTAGAATTCGTGTTTTCTTTTTCTTTATAAAAATAAAGGAAACATACAAGCAAACTTAAAAACTAGGCAAACAAGAATCACAAAACTCCTACCTTACTAAGCTCTATATAATTCTTGTTTTCTCCGACAATTGAAGAAGCTGTCATTTTCTTACTGAGCAGGGTGGATTTATGTCCTCGGAATTTAAAGGCAGGATAGGAAGAGACGAGGGACCCTGTTTGTGACAGTTTCGACTGGAACAAGTGATTGATCACGACGTTTTCACTAGCTAGGAAATAAATAAACGAATATTGTAAGGGGTGTTAAAATCATTATTTACTTGAACATTAAACTTACTCCGCAGAGGAGTTCTTTAACCGCTCAGACGCTTTGTGTGAAAGATGGAATGGCGTGATGGATTGCGGGGTCTGCCTTTCCTCTGGCCCTGTCTCACTCCATCCACTATCCAGACGGTTTGACAGATTCTGACCTTCATTTGCCCTTGGCCAGGAGTCCTGTTCCCACTTTGTCCACTGGAGCTCTTGGCGTTCACTATGTAACCCAGTAACACCTCCCTCCTGGTTGCTGGCACCGAATCCTACCACCCCAGACCTCAGGGGCTTTTGTGCACTTGACAGATTAGCAACTTCCCCTTCCAGGAAAATAACCACCCAGGAGAGCATTCCCCTGGGATCTAGCCTGTTTCAGAGGGTATTTATTTTATTTTATTTTATTTATTTATTTATATTATTATTATTATTATTATTATTATTATTTTGCGGTACCGGGGATTGAACGCAGGGGCGTTCTACCTCCGCGCTATGCCCCCAGCCCTATTTTTTATACTTTATTTTGAGACCAGGTCTCACGAAGTTGCGGAGGGCCTCACTAAGTAGAGAGAGAGAGAGACAGAGAGAGAGAGAGAGAGAGAGAGAGAGAGGGAGAAAGAGAGAGAGAGCGTGCGCGCACTGAGGCTGGCTGCGAACCCGGATCCTCCGGTCTCCGCCTCCCAAAGTACTGGGATTACAAGCGTGCGCCACCACGCCTGCCTTAATATTATTATTAATAATATTAATATTATTTTATTTTTTATTTTTATTTTATTTATTTTATTTTTGTGGTACTGGGATTGAACCCAGGGGCATTCTACCTCTGAGTTACACCCCAGCCTTATTTTTTTATTATTTATTTTGAAACCGGGTCTCACGAAGTTGTGGAGGGCTCACTAAGCAGCTGAGGCTGGCCGTGAACCCGGATCCTCCTGTCTCAGCCTCCCAAGTACTGGGATTACAAAGCATGCGCCACCACGCCCGGCTTCAGAGGGTATTTAAACACCGGTGTGAGACCCTGCCTCATTCAGCTGCACCATTATTAGGTTAAAGAAGGGGGAACCAGTGCCCCTTTTTCTGATCTACTTAAGTTGCAAAGGTAAAAGCAAGCTGACCCATTTTAGATGCCAGGTTGTATGGATCTAATAATCCTGCGTCTGGACTCCTTTCTTGACCTCTGGGGAGAGGCTGGAGCATGGAGGAGTGGATTTTGGATTAGAAATCTGAAGAGCATGGTGAAAACAATATATATGGCAGTTCAAGAATGGAAGGAACATTTCTTATATTCCTTCTATCTGCATGGAGATCGTTTGGGAGCCTAAGTTTCCTTTTTTTTTAAATAAAAGGATGATGACAGTGCCTGTCTTGAAGATTACGACAAAATTCAAAGGTGAAATCACGTGCACAGGCCACCTGAGCTCGTGCTCAGCCCACGGGGCAGTTAGCGAAGTTTGGCCACAAAGCATTTCGGCGTCGACCTTTTCAACACTCACATTATTTTGCGCACTCAGGTGCAAAATAGGGAAAAGAGAATATGTATCTGCAATGCCTTCGGTGAAAGATCACGGCGTTAATAAACAAACAGGGGAGCAGGGAGACCTGTCAGAGAAGGGAGGTGTCATGACGGGATGGGATGCAGGAGTGAGAAGGAGCCCTGTGGTAGTGGGTTAAAATTGCAGGTTTCGGGACAAATTCATGATTTGAATGCACAGCTGCATATCTACATATCATCTACATCTATATCTTGAACTGTTGATGTCTGGATGGGCCTGAAAACAAAGACACCACAGTATCGATGAGCTCAGATCTCCTGGTTCTTGGTGAATTTTAATACTATTCTCTGCTGAGATCAATCAAGGTGAATTCTTGATTTGAAATGAGGTGGATGATCCTGGAACAGGTCTGGAAGGCTGGCAGGCTATCAGGAAAACCAGAACAATCACAAGAACCTGTCTAGAGGACGAAGGAGCTGGCTGGGAGGGACTCTGACTGGCCAAACCCGGATCCATTTTAGCACCCAAATTAGGATACTAATGGATCATGATTTATTAAATAAAATAAGAACACTTGAGTCCACACCAGGAATTAATAAAGGGATTGATGAATAAAGGAGCAATGGAGCATTATAGTAGAATGCCACTGTTGGTGGAAGATGGGGCTTAGAAGCTCTAATTGTTTGGATTTAGACCGCCCCCCATCCCTCAGAAACAAGGCAGCCATGTTGGAAGTGGAGCTTGGTTGCTGAGGAGGGGTCCCTGAGGGTGTGGCCCTGGGGATTATATAAAGTCTCTCCTTTCCCTGCTCTCTCTTGCTTCTGGCCTCCAGGCTGTGAGAGTGGAGAGAGCAGAGTCTTGCTCTCTCCCTCTCTCTGTTTCCTGCAGCCATGCCCTGAGCTCCACAGACCCAGCCTCACATGGACTCTAGAATCTCCAAACACTGTGAGCAAAGAAATGCTCCCTTCGTCTGAGTTGTGAGGTCAGTCGTTTTGGATTATGGTAGAGAGGATACTGACTGAGACAGCCACCATAACACAAGTTACTGACTCCAGCAAGAAGGGTTAATGTGTGCAAAACGAAGGGGTGAGTGAGCTGTGATGAGGAAGAGGACATTGAGAGTCTTGGAGCACTTTCCCACACATTGCTGATCACAATAACAAAGAGAAAACAGCAGCGCTGGGTCAGGAGAAGCTGAGGGACAATGCCTTGTCAAAGCAGTCATGAGGTCAACAGCATCAGGAGCATTTCGATAGTCTCCACCTTTGAATACGCTGCACTGAGGACCCCCAAGACCTCACTGTGGGATTCCTTGCAAAAACACAGAGCTTGCTTCTGATAGGAGGAAATATCAACCCCAAACTGAGAGACCCTGTTGTAATGGTCTGGATTTGGAAGGTCCCCCTAGCCCTCATGGAAACTAGGTAGCATTGCTGCAAGTGGGGCTTGGTTGCTAAGAAGGGGTCCCAGGGAGTGTGGCCTTGGGGAATAATATATATCCTTCCTCTTTCCTCTGTGTGTTCTCTCTCTTTCTTTCTCTCTGCTTCCTGCCTCCACGGCCTCCAAGACATGAGAGCACAG
Source organism: Glis glis (assembly GCA_004027185.1). Classification (NCBI taxonomy): domain Eukaryota; kingdom Metazoa; phylum Chordata; class Mammalia; order Rodentia; family Gliridae; genus Glis; species Glis glis. The sequence goes on from PVJS01004403.1 coordinate 24,628, forward strand.
CCTTGTACTCTCTCTCTCTCTGCTTCCCGTTGCCATGACCTGTGCTCTGCACACCCTCTGACGTGCATTGAACCGCTAAATCTCCAAAAACTGTCAGCAAATAAATCTCCCGTCTTCTAAGCTGCATGGTCAGCCATTGTGGATTACAGCAGTGAAAATGTCGACCAAGACAACTACACAGAACAACTGGCCTTTCCTTTTTTTTAAACAATGCCATCGCTGGGCGTGGTGGCGCACGCTTGTAATCCCAGTACTTGGGAGGCTGAGACTGGAGGATCCAGGTTTGCAGCAAGCCTCAGGTGCTTAGTGAGGCCCTCCACAACTTCGTGAGACCCGGTTTCAAAATAAGGAATAAAAAATAGGGCTGGGGGTGTAGCTTGGAGGTAGAACGCCCCTGGGTTCAATCCCCGGTACCGCAAAAAAAAAAAAAAAAAAACAATGCCATAAAAGCAAGAAAATCTGGAGAAATATCTGAGGCTAAAGAAGATTAAAGTGAAATGACCCTGGATTGGGGAGATCATTATAAGAAAATTTAGTGGGGCAATTCCAAAGTTTTATGTGAACTCTATATTAGTATAGCATCGATAATCAATATTCTGATAATTTACTGAGTTCAAGTAAGATAACAACCCCGCTCTCAGGAGGTGCATTGAAGTATTTAGACATTAAGAGGCAAGCACCTGCTGGGTGTGGTGGCCCACATCTATTAATTCCAGTACTTGGGAGGCTGAAACAGGAGGATCGCAGGGGTGAGGCCAGCCTCAGCAACTTAGCAAGACCCTCAGCAACTTAGTGAGACCCTGTTTAAAAAAAGGGGGGGCTGGAGTGTAAAGGACTGGGAGTGTGGGAGTGCAGCTCAGTAGCAGAACGCCCTGGGTTCAATCCCCACTACCAATGAGCTGTCTCTGCAGGCGATCTGACTTCACTTGCCTCATGTCGCCCACACACAGTTCTGCTTGTTGTAGGGATCCTGCAGTAGACCCCCTGTCTTCCTCAACTAGGGGCTTTCTGATGATAGGAAGACTGAGTTGGATATTATAAGCAAAATACTTAGCAAAGTGCCTGGAAATAAAAAAAAATTGGTATCATTTATCAATTATACTTGCTTGTATCAACTTTCTGTGGCACAAAAATTTTCTGCAGATGGATAAAATAATGTCACAACCAGGCATCTTTTGCTTGTATTATTGAATGGGGGAGCAACTATGGTCCGTGGGCCAAACAGAGCCCACTGCAGGCTTCTGTTGATAGAGAAAGTGCTGGAACCCAGCACTTATAGTTGTCACATTGTAATGGCTGATACGTAACTGACCGCATGGCTCCCAAAGCCTAAATTATTACTTTTTTTGGCCCTGTAGATTCGCCCCCTCCTGTACAAACACATATGGGTGGATTGGGAACTCTGTCTTCTTGCTTAGAAGAAACAATATTTACTTGTGTCTTCTTGGAACTTGTTACAAGTACATGCAAAGGAATGACTTTAAAATAAAGACCCTCTATTCATTATATTATCATTCTAAATATATGGATATGTTAATGTACAATCTATCAACAAAATATATGAAAATAAAGAAAAAAACATTGTGCCAACTTCTTTTTTTTCAATTTGATGTATTGTAATTATACATCCTAATGGGGTAGATAGAAGAGTGATAGAGAAATAGAAACATCCATGCTCATAGCTCTTGGAGCACTTTCCTCTGAGTCCCACCCCCTCCCTCCCCCTCTCCATACATGTCTTTGAGATTGGAATTGGTAATTTTGTATATATGCCAACTTCTATTTTTTTTTTTTGCAGTACCAGGGATTGAACGCAGGGGCATTCTACCTCCACGCTATGCCCCCGGCCCTATTTTTTTTTATACTTTATTTTGAAACCGGATCTCACGAAGTTGCGGAGGGCCTCACTAAGGAGAGAGAGCAAGAGAGAGCAAGAGCGAGAGAGAGAGAGCTGAGGCTGGCCGCGAACCCGGATCCTCCAGTCTCCGCCTCCCAAAGTACTGGGATTACAAGCGTGCGCCACCATGCCCGGCTATGCCAACTTCTAAAACATGGTCTTACTAGAGCTTCATAAAAGATGAGACTCAAATGGACCAGACACGGTGGCACATGCCTGTAATCCCAGCACTTGGGAGGCTGAGAGACGATTACAGGTTCAAAGACAGCTTCAGCAACTTAGTGAGACTCTCAGCAACCTAGCAAGATCCTGTTTCAAAAAACAGAAAATAAAAAGTTCTGGAGGTGTGGCTGAGAGGTAGAATGCCCCTGGGTTCAATCCCCAGTACCACTAAAAAAAAAAAAAAAAAAACAAAGTGCATTAAAAATGAAGCAAGGTATATCCAATGATAATAAGCAGGATCCATTATTTCAAATCTTTCAAATCTCTCTTTCCTCATATTGTCCTCAGTTCATGTTTTTATCTTTAGTCCAAACTATGAGAACTCAAAATAACCACATGTTCTGAGAGGCAATCTCCTGTGGAAACTAATGTATGACAACCGTGCTGCTGTGACTTGAGGCAAACGCGCTCTTCAGATCAGAAGCGTCGTGGACGTCTTGTTTCCAGCTCAAAGGCATCTAACGATGTCATGAAAGGCATCATACACTTCCTGTCCCCGGAGAGATTAACAGCTCTATCTCATCTACTGCAATGTAAAGCATGAAAGACCACAGGCTTCAACTCGTTAAAGAGGTTATAAGAACCATCGGAATTGCTGTAGAAATGCTATCAAGAAAATAAGTACTAGAGGAGTCAGAAATATATATATATATATATTATATATATTTATATATATATATATTATATATATTTATATATATATATTATATATTTATATATATTTATATATATATATATTTATATATAAAAATATATATACATATGTATAATTACAGTATGTATAAACTTAGTACATAGTTCATATATAGTATAGAATTAGTCAATATATGTATATAAAGTATTAATGCCCACTAAGTAGGAACTGATGTGTGTGGTGTATATGTATATATATATATATATATGTATATATATATATATATATGAATGTATATGAATACATGTATGTGTATATATATGTTTGTATATATATTTACATGTGTGTGTGTATATATATATGTAAATACACACACATATATAAATTTATCAGCTCCTTCTACTTAGTGGGTATTAATACTTTATAACTGAAAGTGTGTAAAAATAAAATACCACCCCTGCTTGTGCACTGCGGTCATCTTGAGTAATGGAATTCACCCTACTGTGGCCTAAATAACTTTGGAAGCCATATTCATCTTCATTAGTCTTCACAGAATAGCTTTTTTATATTCATACCACTAAAGTAGTAAAGGTGTTTTACATTCCTATCTGCTAAAAGCTTAGTTAAATCATGGTTTCTTCTGGACACCAAATTAAATTGTAGCCAATGTATAGTGTGGCAAGACCCATTCCTTATTATTCTGGGCATTAGAGTGCAAACGATAGTTCAATTATCCTTCAGCCAGTAGCATATTTCATAGGAAAATATTCAGGGATATGGAAATAAGAAATGTATGGCATTTTAACCAGTGCAGGAGAAATCAACTTACTCTTCATGACGAACAGAAGATTCTGTGAAAGGGAGTCTTTGTTTTTTTCAATGGCGCCAACAATTTCATACATTACCTATAATAAGAGAAAATAGCATAATTACTAAGGATTAATCATGACCATGAAAATAAATTCCTTTACTGAATAACTTGACTCAGCCTAAGTTTTAAATTATTCATGATAGAAGAGTCTTCAGGTACAAGAGTTCATGTTATACCCAAGTTCAAAGCTATCCCCTGCCTTTTCACCCTTGGACCTTAGACAAGGGCACATTTCTTCTGTTTCGGGGGGCTCTCATCTGATCACTGAGTTTAATAGCAAATAGTGGTGACTAGCATCTGTGCAAGGATCACAACTCACCCAGAAAAACTCATTAAACCAAGTAGAATGAACGTCTGATACTGTCGGCGCTAAGTACAATTTCAGTTTGAGATATCCCATGGTCTCCCTGTTAAGAAGTTCTGTTAGATCATTTAACAGTTAACCTGAATTCTTTGAAATGAAGAAGACACGAGAACTAATTCTGAATTATCCAAAGACAATCTTCTTCACCACAGTTTACTTATGCATGCATTTCAGTGATTTTATTGTCTGGTTTCCTTGGCGTCCACTATGGCTGGGAGTCCTGATCTTTGAAGAGGGCAGCGGCTTAGCTGCCTGCGTCTGAGCTATGTAAGGCCTTCCAACACCATCAGAAGCCAGCCCAGCCACACCTCCATCACAAGGCTCATCTTTTCAACATCTGCTCCTTTCAGAAGCAACTTGGAGCACAACAACCTGGGTGCACATCACAGACTATCCATTGTCCTGAGTGGACCAGGGAGGCAGCTGACTAATGACATTTCATCCTACCATCACCCCTGGATGAGTATCTGCGGGGAGTATGAATGGGGAGATGGCTCCTCTGGGAATTCCCAGAGAGGACTGGATCTGTGGCAGAAGGAGGGGACTTAACAGACACAGAGAAGCCATGCATGCAAGTGGCCAGTCGGAAGAACCTAGAGAAGGCCCACATGGCCCCCAGCAAGTCCTGCTTCTTCCCTGGCTTTTAAATTCCAGTGCTTGATGCGTTTCCCTTGCAATAACACCCTACTGTGTATTCCCTCCTCTCAGAGAAGCCCAAACAGGACAGAAATCTCCAGGCATCCTGTAGATTCCCAGGTCGTCCCATGAATTTGAGTCACAGGTCCGGTTGAGCATCTCAGTATTAAGGACTTTGAGATTCAACTAAATGGTTTTACCTGGTTATTCATTTGCACTTGGGCCAGAACATGGCTTACGATACTGAAATGGGAGCCACATATCAAGGTACACATCATATATCCATTGCTAAAGATGAACCGATATTATATAATCTAGAGCAATGGTTCTCAACAGGGGATCATACCCTGCAGGGGACCCATGGCAGTGTCTGCAGACATCTATTTGCCCACAGTTGGGGACATAGTAGACAGAGATGTTGCTAATCATCTCACAGTGCTCTCACAATGAAGAATTACTTGGCCCCAAGGGTCCACAGTGTTAAGGTGAGAAGCCTTGGTCCAAAGGTTTGGTTCCTCTACGCTTTCCTATGTCAGGAGCAGCAGCAGCACCTGGTAACACTGTGGAAGATAAATCGACACAACTTCCTAAGCCATTCTGGATCTCTGTGGACTCTGGTGAGCCATTTAATGTCCCTAAGCTCCATTATTTTTTTAAGTAGGTAAACTAGGGATAAATATAGCCTCATTAACATTGTGATATAATATACATAGAAGTTTGCATACCCCAAAATATTATTCAAAATATAAGATGTTACAAATAGTGTGAGTAATCTCTACAGGGAATCTTACAGCGCTGTTCCATGACCCAATCTTGCCCACAGGATGCTGGTAGTTAGTTACTCCAATTAACTCTTTTTCTTTCTTTTTTTTTTTTTTCGTGGTACTGGGAAGTGAACTAAGGGGCATTCTACCCACAGCCCTATTTTATTTTTTATTTTAAAATAGGGTCTCATTAAGTTGTGGAAGGCCTTGCTAAATTGCTGAGGCTGGTCACAAACCTGCGATCCTCCTGTCTCAGCCTCCTGAGTACTAGGATTACAAGCATGTGCAACCACGCTGGGCTCCAATGAACTCTTGGTAATTTAATGGAAGTTAAGCTAAACTTCCCCTGACCTGCTTCTCAGTATGCCAGGTATAACAAGAGGAGTTTGGAAAACCAGGTGTCAGTGTTTGGTGCCCCTCCCAGGTTCCCCGGCTGCCATTCCAATCCCATCAAGAATGATGGCGTGCTTGCTAAAGAGCTTGTCCAATTTCCTCCAAGTACTTCCCTTTCCATGACCTCAAGCATCCTGGGTGCAGACATTTGGAAGTACTCCAACACCAAGCTACTTAGATTTCTGACTCTTGTTTCTAGTTGTCTATGCTGTCGTCTCCTTCTCTCTCTGAACTTGTCCTTCATTCCCACTAGTATGTCTTCTTCCTCAGTCTCTCCCCATCCTCTGTGATCACTGCCTCATTCTGACTTCCTTCAGGTTTCCATACAACCTGACCTTTAGGTCCAACCAAAGCATCAGAGAGCACTGAGATGGACCCAGCCTCCTGTGTCAGAGTCAACCCCGCCTAACCATAACAGCAGGGACGATCATCGGGTCTACTTGTGATCTGGTATCCTAGGCATCCACCGTAAGTCCATGTTGAGGTCTCAGGTCGATCCTGTTTGGCTTCTGAGTTCCCCAAGTCACCACCTAATGGCAACACTCTTGGTAATTTTTAGAAATCTCTCTGCCTTTAAACATGTTTACAGCCCTAGCCCCCAAATCTGTTCATTCTCAGTAGATGACATATTTCTCATTTTCAGGAAAAAAGTAAGACTCTGTCACGTGAAAATCTCTCAATCATTCTTCCTTCTCAAGAGCTCTGTCTACATCTTAATGTTCACTGCAGCACATCGTCCTGATAAAATCCTTGGAGCCACCCAGGATTGCGGACCCTCCAGGAACACTCCCTGTCACTCCCAATGGCGACAGCTTTCCACTCGTTTCCCCTTCAATTCCCGCTTTTTATGTTTACTATCTCCAGACTAGTAAAAACTATCGCTTATTATTTTGACAGGTAAATAATAAAAAAGACCAAAACCCAGCTCTGCCTTCTGTATTCTCACTTCAGTTCTTGTCAACACTGCTAGTGGATACACATACTAACTGAGAATGGCATTCTCCCTGCTCAGAACCCCTGACCCTGTTATAGAGGACCCTTCTCTATATAGTGCCAATGTACAATTCTAACCTATTCTTTGCATGGAAAACTAATGATTCCAGATGAAATGCACACACACACACACACATACACACACACACACACACACACACACACAGCCACACACATGCATACCCACAATTAGACCACCAGTTTTCTCTAAATACACTCACTGTCTGTCACTATTCCTGGTGTCAGCTTACTGGGCTATGGTCCTACCTATCCTCACAGGTAAGATTGTTAACAATTCCCCTGAGCAATGACTGTGTCCTTCAACTCAGCCTCTGCAGCAACTAACATAATGCTTTGTTTATCCAGCACATTCAACAAATATTTAACGAAACGGACAAGAAGTTTTTGCTATATTGTGACCAAATGTAGCATGCCATTTTGTGGTCCTTTTTACTTAAGATTGGACTGATGAGTTCTCTCATTGTAACAGGATCATGGGCTCTGGAAAGTTCTCCTAAACAGTGTCCTGGTTTATAAAAACTAGAGAAAAAGCAGAAGATCTCCCATTAAAACTGAAGTTGATGACCTCCTAGTTGGAGACTCCACCGAGCTAAGACCCTTAGATAAAGGCATTTAACACATGCAGTCAAGTACAAACATTTGATGAGGGCGGTTTGGTATTTGTATGATGCACACTTTAGCGAAATTTATTGTAGTGCTAGGGAAATGCGTAAAGTTAATGAATCATGCAGCAGGTGAGCTTAATTTTTCTTGTGATATTGGGTACACTTTTGAAGCTCTTAAGAGTTCTTCCTTGATGTGTTAAATCTGATTTTTTCGTGCTCTCCAACTCTGTAGCCTCTGGCCCTATTTCTAAGATAGGGATGAACACAGTATTGACAGGATCTTTGTTGACAGCTCAATATAAATATTAGACACTACCAAAATAGCTGTTATTTTTATCATAATTAATATAGTAACCTAAATGACTGAGAACATATTATGTAAAATTGGCATTAGTGGATTCTTAACATGTGGTTTCAAATACTGTTTTTTTCTGGTCCCAAATTTGAAGTCAGGTATTTCTTCAAGTATCCTTTACATATTTTAGTGGAAATATGACTTTAGAGACCACTATCTGCACAGTAGAACATTATTATTAGATTGATAATTCTAGGAATTTTCAATGGGCAGGGCTGAGAAATATATACACTACACACATATACACAAGCCTATGCAGGCATGTGTGCACACACACACACTTCAGAAAAATTACTCAAAGATAAAACCAAATTCCTAATTCGGCGTTTTAACCATGATAATTTCCTCAATCTAATGAAGTTTGATAGATATTGGCCTTGTCAAAGATGGTTTTAAAAAATATAAATAAATGGTGTCCAATCATGCCCATTTATTATGTGCATAAATAATGTGCTCCAATCACCTTTAAATATTTTAAATTAAACTTTTAACTTACAGGTAATTTTAGAATCACATAAAGTTGCAAGACATAATACAGATAGATCCTGAGTGTACTTAGTTCCCTTCAATGGCAGCATCCTACAAAATTATCACAACAGGCATATTGATTAGTTCAGTGAAGTTATAGAACATTTACATTAGCACATGGGTCCTGCATGTTGACAATTTTTTGACATATTCACCTCCCAAAAATCACTGAGACTATTTGTGTGGCTCTGTTTCTGGATCCTCTATTCTGCTCCGTTGATCTATGTGTCTATACTTTTGACACTGGCTTGGTTTCTATAGCTTTAAATTATGCTATTAAGTCCAGTAGGTGGATTCCTTCTACTCTATTCTTCATAAAAAATAATAATTTCATCATTGGGCATGGTGGTGCATGCCTGTAATTCTAGTATGTGGGAATCTGAGACAAGGAGGCTCGTAGGTTTGAGGGCAGCCTCAGCAACTTAGCGAGGACCCTTGAGCAAATTAGGAAGACGCTGTTTCAAAATTTAAAAAATAAGCAAAGCAAAGAGCCAGGGGTATAGCGTGGAGGTAGAATGCCCCTGGGTTCAATCCCTAGTGGCAAAATAAAAGAAATAATAAAAAAGTATTTCATTTATTTTAGTGTTTTTGCATCTTCATATGAATTTTAGAATAATAATGCCTATACCTCTATTATCTACAAAAATTTTGCTGTGATTTCAATAGGAACTGCATTAAATCTGTATGTCAACCGAGAACAATTGGCTATTACTATGTTGACTATTACTAAATTGATGATTTACTGTGCTGTCCTCTAATCATGTCTCTCTCTTTTTATTCAGATCTATGATTTTTTTCATCAGCATCTCAGCATGCTGTGGTTTTCGGCATGCATATTCTCTACGTGTTGTGAGATTTATATCTAAGTTCTGCATTTTTAATTTCAGTGCCCATTACTAGCATATGGAAATGCAAAGGAGTTTTTAAATTTTTCATCTTGTATATTGAGACTCTGCCGGACTCACTTATTACTTCGAATTTTTTTTTTCATTTTGGTATACTCCCTGGGATTTTGCACACTGACATTTATGTCTTGTACAAACCGGTGCAGGTTTATTTCTTCCTTTCCAATCTGTCTGCTTTTTATTTGCTTTCTCGCCTCATTACGCTTGCTAGAACTTCTAGCACTGTGCTGAGCACAGTAGTGAGCACCGACATCCATCCGCGCTTCATTTCTCATCTTAGGAGGAAAACATTCAGTTTTCACCATTAAATAAAATACTAGCAGGAGGACTTTGTGGATGCTCCTTATCAAGTGGAGGGTGCCCCCTCATTTCTATTTTTCTTAGAGTTCTTATCATGGATGGATGTTGAATTTTATCAAACACTTTTTTTCTGCACCCACCGATATGATGGTGTGATTTTTCTTCCTTAGCTTGTTAATGCGATGGAGTACCTTGATTGATTTTCATTTTTATTTTTTTTGCGGTACTGGGGATTGAACCCAGGGGCATTCTACCTCCGAGCTACACACCCAGTCCTATTTTTTATTCTTTATTTTGAAACAGAGTCTCACTAAGTTGCGGAGGGCCTCACTAAGTAGTTGAGGCTGGCTGCGAACCCGGATCCTCTGGTCTCAGCCTCCCAAGTACTGGGATTACAAGCGTGTGCCACCACGCCCCGCTCCTTGATTGATTTTCAAATGTTGAATTGGCTTTGCGTTCCTTGGAGAAAAGAAAAAAAACTCTATTGGCCATGGCAGAGAATTCTCTTTTGTATATTGCTGAATTCTAGTTGCAAATATTTTAACAGTGTTTTCATATATCTATTCTGTGTGTGCGCAGGGGTGAGTGTTACAGTCCTTGCCCGGTTTTGGTTTCAGGGTAACACTGGCTTTAAAAAACAAGTCAGGAAGTGTTCTTTCTGTTATTTTCTGGATAAGTTTGTGTAAAGTTGGTGTTAATTTTCCCTCAATCATTTGGTAGAATTCTCCAGCGAAACCATCTGGACCAGGGAGCTTTCTTTTTTGGGAGACTTTGAATTACAAATTCATTTCCTTGATAGGCCTATTCAAATTATTTATTTTATATTGGGTGAAGTGAGGTAGCTGATGTTTTTTGAGGAACTGGACCATTTCAAGTAAGTCATTGGATTCATGTCAGTTACTCAGTTTCCTTTTTGATCTTTCTGATGTCAGCAGGGTCTGTGGATGTTTCCTGTTTTATTCCTGATATTGGCTATTTATATCTTTTCTCCTTTTTTCCCCTTTGTCAATCTTACTAGAGGTTTATCACTTTTACTGATATTTCCAAAGTGCCCTATCTTTGTTTCAGTGAGTTTTTCTTTTTTCTTCCAATTCCACTGATTTCTTTTTTTTAACTATGCTTTTATTGGTGCATTATAGTCTCACATCACAATGAAACTCAAGTTGACAGTAACATACATGCACACAGCACTTGGTGCCCCCCCTCGCCTCCCCTCCCCCAATACAAAGTACTGAGATTGATGTTGGTATATTCCCCTATGTACACATGGTCGATGGTAGTATTTCCATTAATGAATTTCATTCTTCCATTTCCCCTTCCCTTAGACCACTTCCCTGACTCCACTGAGGCTTCTCCACTATTTGTTGCCCTCTGTCTACCCTCTTTGTGTTGATTTAGCTTCTATGTTCTTGAGGTAGAAACGTAGATTATAGTCTTGAGACTTTCCCTACATTCTAACACATGGGTGAAGTGCTATCAATTCCTCTTTCAATACTGTTTTCACCATGTCTCATAAATGTAATGAAAGCTGGATTTCGCTTTCACTCAGTTGAACGCATGTAAGTTTTCTGAATTTTCTCCAGGTTTCCTCTCTCTCCATGGGTTATTCCGACGGTGTTGTTTAGGTTGCAAGAACTTGGAGATTTTCCTGTCATCCTTTGCTTTTGCCTTTGAGTTAAATTCCACTGTGGTACGCACATCTGCTCCACCCTATCATTTCAATCCTTTCTAATGTGTTTAGTTTTGATTTGTGGTCCAGTGTATAGTCTATCTTGATGCATGTTTCATGGCTACTTACAATAATGTGAAGTCTGCTTCTTTGGGTGTAAGTGTTCTGTAAATATTGAGTGGACCCTATTGGTTGACTTGACTGCTGGGTGGGGACAGGCATTCAGCCCTCCACGAGGCCCCAGTGCTACTGCCCTGTCTTCAGGGTGGGTGATGAAGGGTGAAGTGCTTCTACACTGCCTCCTCCTTGGGGGTCATTGCCTGGACAGTGCTGGACGTCTTGACCCCCACTAGACTCCTCTGACATGGCCCCAGTGGCAGGGACATGGGGGCAAAACACAGGCTCAGAGACTTAGTACCTCACTAACACCTGAAGTGGAATCCAGGTATTTCAAAGTAGCATACACTAAAAGAAAACTGCCATTTTAATAGGTGCAATTAAAAGATTAATTTGTTTGTAAATGTGGTCTACACACACAATGGAATTCTACTCAGCCATACAGGAGAACAAAATTATGTCATTTGCAGGAAAATGGATGGAACTAGAGAACATTATGCTAAATGAGATAATAATTCAGTCTCAGAAAGTCAAGGGTCAGATGTTTTCTCTCATATGTGGAAGCTAGAGAGAAAAAAAGAAAACATAAGGGACTTAAATAATGTGGAGAGAGACGTGTAGAATAGTAAAAGGGGGGTTAGGGAGGCAATTAGGGAAGGGGAAAAGGAAGACTGAGAAAGGAAACAGTTCAAATAATACTATGGCGATACACGAGGTATTGCTATCACTTTTACTAACATGTACAGGGAGGGAGGGGAGGGGGTGCAGAGGGAAGTACATTTAGAGCTGTGTGCATGTATGTTTATATCACATTGAACCTCTCTATGAGGAAAAATTTCAACCCACTAATAAAAGCATTAAAATTTTTAAAAATTGCTTGTTTGTTTTAAATTTATAACAAATGAGATGGCCACAGCTAAAAAAAAAATCTGAACTAAACCCACAAGTTTTTATCTAAAATGAATATAAGACCTTCGTATAAGTCAGTTTTTCCAGAGCAATAGCATCAATAATGTAATATATTTTAAAATATATATTATGGGGAACTGGCTCACACAATTATGGAGGATGAGGCATTGCCACGGGAAAACTGGAGACCCAGGGAAGCCAGTTTAAAGTCCTCAGAGTAGGAGAGCGGGTGGTGTAGACCAGCCTTGGTCTGAAGGCCTGAGATCCAGGCGAGGTTCCAGGTCCCACCCCGCAGCAATCAGAAAGGGAATTCAACTTTCCTCCACCTTTTTGTTCTATTCTGGCCCTAGAGGGACTGCAGGAGGCTCAGCCAGGCTGGGGAGGCAGATCTCCTTTACAAGGTCCCCAGTTCAATTCCCACAGTCCTCCAGGAACACCTTCACACGCACCCAGAAATATGCTAGGCTCTTCCTGCCTTTTGATTGTGTATTTGTAATTGATGAGTAATAACTGTGTATCTTTGTGGGGTGTAGTGGATTGCTTTGATCTAGGTATACACTGTAGAAAGATCAATCGAGCAGGCTAACTAGCTCTTGGGCACCCCAAGGCCTAGGCAAATCAACACACACAATTCTCCATCACAACCCTGCAGTTCATTTTGAGAACAAGATGGAAATAGAAAACCAAAAACCTAACTCAATGATTGTCTGTGCCAAGACCCTGATTAACCCCTACCATCTGTGGAAATGTCCAGTGTGATCATAAAGTCCTGTGTATACGGAGAACAATTCAGATTTTCTACACCCTGCTTCCTCCCTCACTTCTTACCACCTCCCCCCAAATTCCTGACTTGACTCCACCCCTACCCTTCCTTGCAGTGAACTCCCTTCCAGCTTCTCCATGAAGCAAAGCCATGCCTGCCTTCAGGTCCAGCTCTAGGAAGCACTGAGCTTTGGAGGAAGCTCGTGCATGGTACCACTCGCCTGGGCTCCAGCCCCCAAGGCTCCCAAGGCCCGGGAGGCCGGGCCAGGCAATGGGCCTGCGGGACTTCTCATCTACCAGCATGGGTGGCAGCTGGCGCTTCTCTCTCTCCAGCTCTCTCTCTGTCCCCTCCCCCACCCCATCTTTCTCTGTTTCTATTTTGAAGGTAAATGAAAAGGCTCGTTCATACCTACCTTTGCACAGCACCTATAGTTTTGCAGTATATATCCATTCCCATTTCTAACTCACCTGTGCTTATTCTAAAGCCCTTTCCCCCAGTTTTTGGCATCACTGACCTGAAAAGAACTCACGGAGTCACCCTCTGTCATGTACCCGAGGCTGCTTCCTCTACTACCTGTCCAACGCGGGGCCGTCATTCTAGACCTGTAACTGTACTAGGCGAAATTCACTTGCAACTTTATGAAAGAGCCTCTTCCAGACAGAACAAGACTCCCTAGCAGGGAAGCGCATTGAAGCCACCAGCCATGTCTGGGTCACTGAGAGCTAGGTCCTCCATCAGGAGCGGCCATTAGCCACGAGGCAGCAAGTTTGCACAGAAAGACACAAAGAGGAGCTACAGGCCACCAGGGTACCCAGGAAATTCAAAGGAAAGTGAGACTGAAAGCCTAGCGAAGTGGACAGAAGGATCTCTATGCAGTATGGGGGGGTCTCCGTCTACCCTAGACACCACCTGTCGCATTGTGGGGCGGGTGGCTGGAAAGCAGAGGAAGGCCTTGCTCCCAGTGGAGTGGCCCTGGGCTGCAGGAGCAGCAGGGAGCGAGGTTGTGGTAGCTGGCCCTCCTGGCCATTCGGACAGCTGCCCTCCTCAGGGCTCTGGTCCTCTTTTTCTTGCTGTTCTATTATTTGTGAGATGAAAGGAGAAACACATGAAAGTAATAAAAGACAGAGGCCAGGCTGATGCCTTCGCGATCCCCGCTGTCTTTACATAACAGGTCCTCAGGCCTTTTTCGATTCTCCCTCTTGGGAACTGGAAGCTAGGATTCGTGGTGCATGTGAGTGTCCCTCCCTCATGCATGCACTAGAGAAATTTATATTCTTGTAAGCTGGTCTCTGTCTTTAAGGAAATTGTCATGTATTCAAATATTTCCTTTGGAATGATGCTATTCAATAAAATGATTAAAAAAAGAAAACTTTGCGTTTTGCTTATGTTTTGGCAATGAGCAATTCTCCTGAAGTGCTTCCATGTGGATGCGGAGAGTGCGCGGGTGCGACATAAACCAGAGAGCAGGGACAGCAGGCTGCTTTAGGGACGCACTTGCTGTAACACTATTGCACTGTGATAAGTACAATTAGAAGATAAATTATGTCGGCCGCAGATGAAGAGAAAGAGGTAGAAAACTCTTACTAGGGCTGTAAATCACAGTCCATCAAGATACCGCATTTCCTGGCTCCACAAAGAAAATTAAAGTCACAAAACACCCAAGGGAGAGCATCTCTTTCCTAACTGAAGGCTGTCAAGCTCAGGCTTGGCTGATCACCAAGGAAACCGAAATCCAAAGGCGAGAGCACCACAGATAGAGCTCAATCTACCAACAGGATTTTAATTCCCTGAACTGAGAGAGAGAGAGAGAGAGAGAGAGAGAGAGAGAGGAGTTGGCTCTTTCCCTTGCTGCAGAAGGGGCAGGGGTCAGCCAGCACCGCAGCAGGGAGCTCTTCCTGGTACAGCCTCGCCCTGCCTGGGCTGGGCCCTGTGCCTGGTGGCCAGCCCTGCAAGGTGCAAGGATGTGGGGCATGCACTCACCTGAGGGCCTACTATGTGGCTACCCTTTCAGTGCCTCTCAAAATGGGCTTTCCAGATTCCCTGCAGGAGTACACCCTCCAGTGCATTAATTAGCATAAATGCAAATCTTTAGCTATCCCCCAAGCTCTAGTCATCACATGCAGGAGGGGAGCCAGGCCCCTGCATTTTTCACCGTCTTTCCAGTTGCCTCTGATGCATGTGACAGTTGGAGGATCAGGCTGCAGACAATGAAATGAACCCGAGTGTGATGGACTGGGAGCCATACCGGGCCAACGACTAGGAAGAGGGATTCTCACTCTGGTGCCCACCTGCTAGCCTACAAATCACATCTGGGCTGCACCCTGGCCCTGAGCTGCGGAACCATGAGTAGCGAGACTCCTGAACTTCCTTTCCTTGTCTGTTCAATTCACTGTCGAATTCTGGCCAGTTCACACTGAAGTTGAATGACTTGGCGAGCACAGCCCACCCATAAAATCACAGTTTTAAGGGACTGGCCATCTATGAATATACTAAATAGGCCCAGGTGGACATCCTCTATTGAGATTTCCAAGTGGCCTTTAGTGTGGCTGTCAAAGGTTACTAAAATGTAGCTGTCATTGAAGACATTATCAGAGTTAAAAAAAAAAAAACAGATTTGGAATAAATCAAGGAAAGAAGCCAAGACTAAACTTATAATACATGCATATGTATAAAACATGGAAAAATACTAAAAATAACAGAATTAAAACATTACCTCTAAGTCCTTTTTCCAGAGAGAGCCCATCTTTTTTTTAAATATAGTTTTATTGGTATATTGTAAGTACACATCATAATGATGTTCAGAATGATAGAAACATACACCATACACTCACACAGCACTTGGTGTGTTTCCCTCCAGATCCCAGACCACCCCTCCCTCTCCCCATACATATCATTTAATTTATACACCTATGTATCTCTATCCAATCTGCTTTGTGTATATGTGCACCTGCGGAGGTGGGGGCTGCCTCGCCCTGTGCATTACGCTGCCCTGTTCGCTCCAGGCCTCTGTCATCTGGCAGCGGGGATGCCACCTATCTCCTCTGCTGTGCCTCGTAGGCAGTGGGCTCCTTTGCTCTCCCACGGAGCCTTCTGGAGGTGCTGCTCCAGGGCAGGCTCTGGCAGAAGACAGAAGAGCTGGAGGGGCAGAAGCCTGGTGGTTTATCCTCCTCCCCTGCATAGCAGCATCTCCTCCCTGCTTCACATTCATCTCGTGGACCTCATTTTCCAGGGAGCTGCCATGGCTCGAGCTTCCAGCAGCGGCCCCAGCACCTGAGATCCGGTGGTACCTTCCCTGTTCCCTTTTCCTCCCAGCCTTCGAGAAGGTGGCTGCTTCCCACTGTGGCTGGCCAGTCATCCCACTGTCCTCTGCCTTTTGCCCTGTAATCTTTTACTTCTCCCTGAAAATTTGGTTCCATTTCTTTTCCAGACTGGATGGCTCCAACTTCCACGGTTCCCCATTTCTTGCTGGGACTCTTTCTGTCTTGGTGACATAGTTCAGATACCTGCTGTGCAGCTCAAAACAGGACAGAATAGATACCCTGCTCAGCGCTGTCCAAATGCTGAAGAAGATAAGGGTGTTTGGGAGGGTGCGAAGGAAAGCAGAAAGAACAAGAACAGGGCAGGACAGATGGGCTGATGGATGGAGCCCACGCAGTGATAAGCACGGTTCCTTACGGAGAAGCTGAGTGTAAGAGGAGATCTCATCTAGGCCCAGAGAATGAGCTGTCAGCCGACCGGAGTAGATCTCAGCATGCAGGGTCAGAGCACTATGTCACAGGTTAGAGAAATTAGAAAGGAAGAAACAGAACAAGAGACAGCTGGCTGAAAGCAATATGCCCAGACTCTTCAGTCCTTCCTGGCTCAGCCCAGAGTCAGACCGGTGCAGAGGACACCCCTTTGTGGCAAGCCCATGGTGTCCGATCTTAGGGGAGCCTCGGGCGGCGGCATCACTTACACATCCACTACTTAGACTTTATGTACCTTGATTTGCCTTCCCTAGTGCTACCTGGATGGGAAGTAATCCAGAATTTACATATAAAACACTACATTAATAGCCGGTGGCGCAGGCTTGTAATCTCAGTACTTGGGAGGCTGAGACTGGAGGATCCAGGTTCGCGGCCAGCCTCAGCTACTTAGCGAGGCCCTCCGCAACTCAGTGAGACCATGTTTCAAAATAAAGAATACAAAAATAGGGCTGGGGGTGTAGCTTCGGAGGTAGAATGCCCCTGGGTTCAATCCCTAGTACCACAAAAAAAAAAAACTACATTAAAATTAGATCATTTTCTAAAGCCTGCATGCTCTACCTTGTAAGGCAATGTGTTAAGGTCAAACCAAATTGTTAATTACTGTACACAATTAAAATATTTCTGGTATGGAGATCTACATTTCCTTGTAGTTGAAGGGCTAAAAGCTAAAGTTCCTCTACTAAAGCCACCCTTAGGCTTTAGACATTGAAGGCTATGACAGATTACAACATGAATAATTTACATGTATTGCTGTCAGTATTAGGATTTGTGTGTGAGTACCTTCCTATCTATGCTGTATTTAAATGATATACCCACATACATATCTATCCATCTATTGATCTCTTGATCATGTGCCAAATTCAAGTACACAGTAGCGATTGCTTTATTGCTTAAATAGTGTCCAAATATGGCCATAATCAACAAGTATGTGATAAAATTCTCCATCTCACTAATCATAAAGGAAATGAAAATCACCCCAATTAACATGGCTATCATCAAAAAGATAAAAATAACACATACCGGCGAGGATGCCGACAATGGGAAACTCAGATGCTGTTGGTAGGAATGCAAATTAGCACAGCCATTTTGGAGAACAGTGTGGAGATTCCTCAAAAACTTAAATAGTGTAAAACAATATGGGGGTTCCTCAAAAACTGAAAAGACAACTACCATGCGATCTGGCAATCCTTCTAGGGGTATGTATCTAAAAGAGGTGAGATAATTACACCAAAAAGATAGCTGCTGTTATAGTTAAGTATGAAATTTCCCCTAACGAGCTCATTTATTAATGTTTGGAGCTGACATAATTGAGTCATGAGAGTTGTAATCCATTGTAATGGATTTATCTGGGTGGTGGCTAGAGGTGGGTCCCTGGGGGTGCATCCTTGGGGATTATATAAATGGTTCTTCCTCCCCCTGCTCTCTCTCTCCCTTGCTTCCATCCTGCATGATATGAAGAGCACAGCCCATGTGTTCTCCCTTTGCCTGCCTCCCACCACCATGACCTGAGATCCACAGTCCCTGACCACATGTGGACTGAACCCAAATCTGCAAGAAAACCAATCTTCTTTCCTCTAAGTTATGTGGTCAGGTCTGTAGATCATGACTGTGAATATGCTGACCAGAACAGCTGCACTCCCACATTTACTGCAGCGCTATTCATAATAGCTAAAATATGCAATCAACCTAGATGTCTATCTAATCCATGGACGAATGGATAAAGAAAATGTGGAATAGACTAACAGTGGAATAGTATTCAGCTCTAAGAAAGAATAGAATCTGGCCGGGCGTGGTGGCGCACGCTTGTAATCCCAGTACTTTGGGAGGCGGAGACCGGAGGATCCGGGTTCGCGGCGAGCCTCAGCTCTCTCTCTCTCTCTCTCTCTCTCTCTCTCTCTCTTTCTACCTAGTGAGGCCCTCCGCAACTTCGTGAGACACGGTTTCAAAATAAAGTATAAAAAAATAGGACCAGGGGTGTACCGCAGAGGTAGAACGCCCCTGGGTTCAATCCCCGGTACCGCAAAAAAAAAAAAAAAAGAGAGAGAATAGAATCCTGTCATGTGCCCCAAGATGGATGAAAGTTGAGGTCATTTTTTTTAGGTGAAATGAGCTGCATAGAAAGACAAATACCAAATGTTCCCATTCATTTATGGAAACTAAAAACTTGATCTTGTAGAAGAATGGGATGGAAAGGTGGTCACTAGAGTCTGGAAAGGGCAGGGCATGTGGGAGCAGAAAGAAGTTAATAAGGGACGTCAAAACAGTTGAAAGAGGAGGAATTAGTTCTGGATTTATATAGCATGGCAGGGTAACTATTGATTAAAATGATCTATTATGTATTTCAAAATGGCTAGCAGAGAATGAAGTTCCCAACACACAAAAATGATTAACATTTGAAGAGAGGGAAATGCTTATTGCCCTGGTTTAGTTATTATACATTGTACATATGCATCAAATTACCAAAATGTACCCCATGAAGATGTGCACATATTATGCCTCAGTAAAAAAAAATATATGGCCACATGTACTTTTGTACTTTCTTCCCACATCCTCTGAGTCAAGAGAGGACAGGCTTCGCAGGACCCTTTGTCTACCTTTGCCTCATCCTGCTGGGCAGGGAGATGTTGTTCATGGGTGTGTGACCCCAATAAGAAGCACTAAGAACAAAGTGGGCAGGGTGCCGGAGAAGAATGAACAGTTCTGCTACACAGGACATGAGCTGTTCTCCATTAGCGAGTAGCAGTACAGAGTCTGTTCTTGAACAACAAAGGACATGGAGATACTCCCTTATGTCGCCCATAAAGCAGAGTTACCTTAAATCCTACCAAGGGGATACATGGGGAGGCTGGGAAAAATAGAGTCCAGTGGCCAGGTGTCATAGTATGTGCCTGTAAGTAATCCCAGTATATGAGAGGCTGAGGCAGTAGGATTGCAAGTTTCAGGCCAGCCTGGGCATTTTGTCTCAAAACAAAAAATAAAGCGGGCATGTGTTGGAAGCCTTCTTAGTCATCAGCTCGGGTCACCTCGGTCTGGCTTGGGAGGGGCACAAACTGCCCACCCAAGTGGAAATCTGTCTGCACACAAGCAAATTTCCAAGGACCCCATGGGACCAATAAGCAGGTGGACACTGTGGGCAGCCTCCTCATTTACCAGATTTGTTTACCCTATCCTTTCCTGCTTCCCGGACTCATCCACGACTGCCTTGTTGTTTTTCCCTGACTCACCCCATGACTGCTTCACTGGCTTCTGTGTTTAATCATTTTTACCATGTTTTGGTTAAAACCCTCATTAAAAGAAAGACGCTGGTTGAAGGGGGGCAGGATATCTCTGTCTCCTCCCCAGCTGCCCTATACCTCTAATAATAATTCTGACTCTGAGTCATTCATGCGCAGAGACTTCTAATCTCATCACAACAACACCATTCACAACAGGCATGGTGGCGTATGCTTATAATTCCAGTATATAGAGCTATAGCTAAGACAGGAGGATCACAGGTTTGCAGCCAGCCTCAGCAACTTAGTGAGGCCCTCTGCACCTTAGTGAGATCCTGTTTCAAAATAAAATATAAAGTAGAGCTAGGGGGGTAGCTCAGAGATAGAATGCCCCTGGATTCAGTCCCCAGTACCACACACACACATACACACACACACACACACACAAAATAAAAATAAATAAATAAGTAAATAAATAAAAAGGGCTGGGATGTAGCTCAAAGGTAGAACACTCCTGGGTTTCATCTCGAGTTCTGCAAATAATAATAATAACAACAACAACGTCCATTAGAGAGATCTTGGAATGAACACCAAAACCCAGGTCAAGCAGGAAGTGGCCCACCAGAGGAATGAGCCCCACCCATGTCATGAGAAGGACATTCAAAGTTCCCAGGGGAGGGGTGTCCATGGGGCAGGCACATTGTGAGGCATGAGGGACTTGACATTCGATTGAGTTCGTTCTTACTATTATAGAGCATTAGAAATTCTTTTTTTTTTTTGCGGTACTGGGGATTGAACCCAGGGGCATCCTACCTCCGAGCTACATCCCCAGCCCCATTTCTTTATTTTTTATTTTTGAAACAGGGTCTCACGAAGTTGCAGAGGACCTCACAGTCCTCTGTGGTAGTAGCTGAGTAGTTGAGGCTGGCCGCGAACCTGCGATCCTCCTGTCTCAGCCTCCCAAGTACTGGGATTATAAGCATGTACCAGCATGCCCAGCTGAGCATTAGAAGTTCTTAATTACTGCTTTGAGTCTGTGACTGACAAGTAAAGCAAACAAAGACATTTCTAATACCAGAGAGAGACCCAGTTCAGCACAGGAGCTGTCCACCACAGAAGCTATCTGTCATAGGAGCTGTCCGGGTTCAGTAACAAGGGAAGTCCTAGCCTTGCTGAATATATTTTAAAAAGCAGTGCTGGCCAACGGCATCTGGATTGAGAGATAATAGGAAAAAGAGCATCCTATATTTGATAATTGCAGGTCAAGCTCCCTGATATGAAAATCTGAAACCCCAAATGTTCCAAACTTCAAGAAAATGCTTTGAGTGCCACTGGCATGGTTTTCAAAGTATTTTGAATTCTGGATCATTTGGGATTTTCATACTAGGGTTGCTCAACCAGTAAACTGTAAGGAGATACTCCAAAATCCCCAACAATCTGAAATAAGAAACACTTCTGGTCCCAAGCATTTTAGATAAGCGACACTTAACCTGTAACTGGGTTTCTGGTTTTGGCAAGAGTTGAAAGGTGGGACAAGCGTGAAAATCAATCTAGTTATTTATTTACCCTTCGAAGTGAGTTGCGAGGGTGTGGGAGACAAGAACTGGCAGGTGGGGGATTTTGTGTAGGTCTGGAAGCCAGAGCTGAAGCCCCCTTGTGCAGTACACTGAACAATGATGGTAGATCAGTTCCCTCCTCAAGGGTCATCCACTGTTATGGAAGAGAAGAAAATTCATGCATCCCTCCCATTTTAATCCCTTCCAGCCTCACACTGTTTACACGCTGCCAAATCTCATCCTTAGAAAAGAAGTGCTTAAGACTAACCGATGATAAAAATGCAAAGTTCTTGAGACACACTCGTGAGTTCAGTGTATCACATCAGAATGTATGTGAAGACTGGTTTTAGCAAAATAAATAAATGAACATTTTTCAGCAAATGCAATATGTCCAAGTATTTCTCATAGCTGGTTTCTGCTTTCTACCCGAGGTTTGCTGAAAAGAGTCCTGATTTCTTGTGCACCGGTGAACTATCTCTAGACATCACCAATGTGTACAAGCAAGGCTTCTGTTTTGGTTTCTCCAGGAAGTGAATCTATCCAGTCATGCTGTATGTTTCCTTCTGGTTCACTGTCAGTTGATAGATGCTGATTAATAAAGAAGGTTATTGGGAACATGCGGCCATGTTGTTCCTACAAGTCTGGACGTGAACATCGTCCCAAATTTGACACAGCTGAAGTTTATGATATGACTCATTTGTTCCTCTTAAGGAAAAAATATCAATCAACTCACAAAATATGTCAATGTAATGGGAAATCTAAAGCTCCACATTTATAATTTTCTGAAGGCAAGGGGATGTTCTCAATCTCTGCAGGAACAGTGGGATTCTCCCTGTGAGATCCCATATCTCTCTTCCTACCAAAGTCCTGAAAGGACACTGACCACACCTCCCAACGGCCCAGCCAAGGTCAAACTGCTGCACCGGGTAGAGTGCCAGGAGCCCCGAGGAGCTCATTTTTATTTTTCAAAACATCTGCCCAGGAGGTGAACAAATACAGATGTAAATTAAGCTCTTTCTGTGTGAGTCAAAATATCTTTGTCAAATAACCTTTAATAATATCAGTTTGGTTTAGACCAGACAGATTTGATTGTGCTGTCTGGGGATTTTGCCTGGAGAAAGAGAAAGGGAAATAAACAAGTGGCCCATCGATTCATCTGTCTCCTTTCCCTTTTGATTTAAGGTTTAGTTTCAGAGCCTTCCTGGGTACACTGTGTCTCTGTGAATCTCCAGGGGGTCAGGGCCAGGGAAAAGCTCTGAACAGTGTAGCTGACACAGGTGGACTCCTGAGACTGAAGGGCCAAGATGTACCCTGCACACTCTCTATGTGGACAGGTTCAAGGGCTGAGGCTGGCTGTACTCAGCACATCACCCCAACCTACTCCAGTGTCAACGAGACAAGAGAAACTTCTTGGATATCTGGGTAACAGCATAAATCCAAATAACAAGGGGTCTTCAAACTCAGCTTATTCCAAGATGGGATACAACCTTTTCAAGAAGGAAAAAAATCCAAGCATTTTATAGTTAAGCCCCAAATCAATAGCATCCATATATATATATCCATATATACATCCATATATACATCCATATATATACATCCATATATACTGAGGATTGAACCCAGGGGTGCTCTACCTCTGAGCTGTACACCCAGCACCTTTTATTTGTTATTTTGAAATAGTCTCATTAAATTACTCTGAGTTGGCCCAGAACCTATGATCCTCCTGTCTCAGCCTCTCAGCCTCCCAAGTACTGGGATTACGGGCATATGCCACCTCACCCAGCTCTTAGAATTTTTTTTTTTTTTTGCTAGTACTGGGGATTGAGCCCAGATGTGTTCTTCCTACCTCTAAGCTCCCACCTCCCTGCCAGCTCTTTTTATTTGTTATTTTGAAACAGGGTCATGTTAAATCACTGCAAGCTGGCCTCGAACCTGTGATCTTCTTGTCTCAGCCTCACAAGCACTGGAATTACAGGTGTGTGCAGCCACGATTGGCTAGTAACATCATTCTTGTTCCACACCACTCCCATCAGCCATGTTTTAGTAATATAATTCCCATAAAGGTCTGTGAAAATGAGGGACGTGAGCAGTAATGATCAGGGCCTAGTGTCCCCGATGACAACTTTATCTGTAGAGCTGTGGTGTAGCGGGTGGAGAAGAAATCCCAATGAACAGTCAAAATCCACTGAAAGAAAGACACTCTGTAAGTACGTGGCATCAAGGGGCTATAAATTTTTATTTCATCATAAAATTACAATGCAGAGCATGTATATAAAATTGGAGAGAAGGTTTAAATTTTCTTAAGGGAAATCATATTGAAAGGATCTTTTCAGATGTGCAGTAAAATTTCACACACCTGTATGCTCAATTAAAATATTATCCATAAAACTAAATGGTAAAGAATGTAGTTCTTACAAAACTCTTTTTAATACAAGTAGAGCTACTCATCATAAAAACAACCCTTATATTCAACAAAAAACAGAATATCACATTAACATAAACCATTTACCCATGTGTTTTCACCTTTAGTACATTATAACAGTTCCATAGAGAAATATCTAAATTTTCTGTACTTATCTCTTCCAGAAGTCTCTTGAGTATGACAGGGAAAGCAAGAAAATATTCTACCAAAGCTGGGTGTGGTGGCGCATGCTAGTAATGCCACTACTTGGGAGGCTGAGACAGGAGGATCACTGGTTCGAGGCTAGCCTTAGCAACTTAGTGAGACCCTGTTTCAAAACAAAAAATAAAATGGGGTTGGGGTGTAGCTCAGAGGTAGAATGCCCCTGGGTTTAATCCCCAGTACCACAAAAAAACGGAAGGAAGGAAGGGAGGGAGGGAGGGAGGAAGGAAGGAAGGAAGGAAGGGAGGGAGGGAGGGAGGGAGGGAGGGAAGGAGGGAAAACATCCTACTGTATTTGGAGTGGTTATAGTTGTCCTGCTGGCTACTGCAGTGACACTAGTAACATTGTGATATACAAAAATAAACATACTACCATGATTAATGAAACACTGCTTTATGTAATGTGAGCACATTTAGGAGATCCAAGGATTAATACATTTTTGTAAACAGACCAAGGGCATCTTATCATTTACTAATTAGAGCCAATATTCTCATCAGAAAATACAGCACATTGATTAGATGACCCCTGAATTACTTTCTGGTCTTTGAGATCCCTGATTGATGAGTTCATATTTTATTCAATGCAATGGCGCACCTGCCCCGAAGACCTTCGGCTACTGTTGGGGGAACGCGACTCACAGATCTGAAGCAGCTTGGAAGGATAATCACCCTGCATTTACTGCTAGCTCACCATGGGTCATAATCATGTTTTCTTTATAAACTTCATGGGTGTAGCAATGGAGGGCCCTTGTCCTTCCCCAAGCCACTTTGCAATGGAGCTGAAAACCAAACCCAGCCCGGATGGGCCCAGTTCCTCTTCTCTTTCCACGAACCACCCGGATTCCATGAGAGCAGACAATGAAACTTTAAGAATGCTGCCTCACTCTGCTTTGGGGACAGAAGAACACACGGAACTTGAGGAACTAGCTAAGGTGCTACCACCAACTAGCTTACAAGGGTTGAAGGTTGTCCCCAAGTTCATGTCTATTCAGAACCATGGAATGGGACTTTTTTTTTTTTTTTTTTGCAAAAGGCTCTTTGCAGTTGTAGTTAAACTAAGAGGAGTTCTTACTGGAATGGGGTGGGCCCTAAATTCTTACAGGGGGAGAGGACACACAGAGACACACCCTGGGGGGCAGGCCACAGGATGGGCCAGACCTTGGGGTGATGTGTTTACAAGCCTAGGGAATGGCAGCTGCAGGCAGCCACGGGGAGCCAGGAGAAGAGACGCCGGCAGCCATGTCTCCCTTGAGCCTCCAGAGAAGCTGACTCAGCTGACACCTGATTTCGGACTTCCACCCTCCAGCACTGGGAGAGAACACATTCCTATTGCTTTAAGCCCTCAGCCTGGGGACCTTTGGTTCAGCAGCCTAGGAGATTACTGTGTAGCTGTGAAATCTTTGCTGCATCATTGAATTGCAGGAAAGCTGAAATAGTAATGCTTATATATAAGGATGAGGTAAAAATATCCCGGAAGTACCTTTTAAATTGTAAAATACATAGCCAGGCGTGGTGGCGCATGATTAGTAATCCCAGTACTTGGGAGGCTGTGACCAGAGGATCTGGGTTCGTGGCCAGCCTCAGTTACTTAGTGAGGCCCTCCGCAACTTAGTGAGATCCTGTTTCAAAATAAAGATTAAAAAATAGGGCTGGGGGTGTAGCTTGGAGGTAGAATGCCTCTGGGTTCAGTCCTCGGTACCGACAAAAAAAAATCATAAAATACTATCAGGTATCAGGCATCACTAGCCATGAGAGTAGGCTGTGAGCAAAGAAATCTGGGTTAGCCAAGAACTTGATTGTTGGGAAGACAGACACGATTTGGAGGACTGGGAAACGGGACTTCCAGGTGAGGAAGACTCTATGAACAAAAACAGAGAAGGAGAAGTGCAGGGGCCACTTAAAAATGAACTGAATGTCATAAAAGAAATTCTACAATGCTACAAGCTAAAATGACCCACTTGCAATCTGTAACACTGAATAAAACAATGGATATTGTATTAGTTTTCTAAGGCTATGCAACAAATAACCACAGACAGGGTTCTCTTATTCTGAAAACAAGAGACACGTATTCTGTCATGGTTCTGTAGGCCAGAGCCCTGAAACACAGCAGGCCTGCACTCCTGGGGGCTCCAGGGGAGGATCCTGCCAGCCTCATGCTCCGGCTTATGGCCACTTCACTTCTAGCTGGGCCTCCAAAGGTTACATGGTCTCCTCTGTTTCCCTATCAAATCACCCTCTGTATACTTCACACTGGATTTAGAGCCTACCTACTTAGTCCAAGATGATCTCCTCATCCTAAAATCCTTATCTTAATTATGTATACAAAGACCTCTTTCCCAAACAAGGTCACGATCACAGCCTCCATGGATGAGGACCTAGACATATCTTTTGGGGTTTTCTATTTGACCTCTTAATAATACTTCAGTATTTGGGGAGAGATGGAGCTGAAACATAGACCCATCATCTTAGGTTAAAAGAATAGTGCAAACTTGATACATTGTGTGTGTGTGTGTGTGTGTGTGTGTGTGTGCACGTGCACATATGCGCACACCATTCAGGCCAATCACAGTGGGACATTTATCTGAGATCCAAAGGGAATGGCTTAATCCTAAAATAAATTAAAATAACTTTCGGAAAACAAATAGGAGTCATATTTGCATATGGCATAAATTGCATAACTATTAATTTTGACTTGAATGTTCATTGATTCGATCTTTATTATTTCAGATCACTTTACCATCTCCTAATCCATTCACTTTCCTCACTCAAAGTTTAGGAACTTTAAAATACTATTTCCTATCACAGTTAGTTGAGAATCACCGTAATGGAAATTCAACTCTCCTAAGGGCCAATGTCTTCTGTCAAGCTGTAATTCTTCTTACCTTCAAGATTCTTAATTTTAATAGCCCATAAAATTAGACAGACTTCTGGATTTAATGCTTATCTGTCATTTAAATCAGCAGTTTAAGAGCAACCCCTAAAACAGGTAATCCCATATATGATTTAAAATTTGCCAACACAAATAATCAACCAACCAACCAAACAAACCCCCAAGCCCCATAAGCCTTCTTTAATTCAAATCCATGCTCATTAACGAGACCTTGTTAATATTTCATGCCCAGCATCTTCCCATTTACTTTAAAATATTTCTGTAATGGAGATTGGAAAATACACCATGCTCCTATGAGTAATGAAAAATTCAAATGTGTTTAGGAAAGATCTTCAGCTATAATTCAAATAATGTTGCTTAAACATTTCTAAAAGGACCTCTGAGCCTCTGCTTCAAAGGCAGGCAGGGCAGGGCCTTCTGGTCAGAACACTCAGGACAGGTAAGTCTGCCCAGGTGGGGGCTGGATGTCAAATCACCACCGGCAGGAACAATTCTCCTTCCTGTGAGATGTGATGAATTTTCACTAAAAAGACCAGGTAAGTCCACCTGGGAGGAGTGAGTGCTGGGGAGGGACATGTTGTAGCCCATCCATCTGGCCAAAGAAGAGACTACACAGGAACTCAAGAGCCCAAGGGGCCACCAGGCACTCCCTGGACATCAGCTTAAGTGTCAAAGATTCTTCAGGAATGTTCTTGCTATTCAAAACAGGCATTGCATGTTGATTATGAAATCAATTAACTTTCTTTTTTCTACTGATTAACTCTTTCTCTTGATTTACAAAATGTAGAATGTGCTGCTGTTGTTTTTAATGCAATAGCTCCAGATTTAAGTGCATGTAGCCATGTTTGATGATTCGAATGGCATATGGCTTGACATATTGCCACAGATTACACATAACCTATACTGTAGCATGTGAATGAGTCTGCAGGGAGTCCTTTGCATAAGATTCATTAGCGCATCTCATTGAAATGAAAGATTCTAATAAAACCACAAAATTGACTTCCATTATGAAAAACTTGCTTAAAAATAAAGGTGCTTTTTCTTTTTTTCTCTCTCTCCTCTTTTTTCCCCCCTGTGGTACTGGGGATTGAAGCCAGGGGTATTCTACCTCTGAGCTACACCCTCAGCCCTATTTTATTTTTTAATTTGAGATTGGGCCTTGCTAAGTTGCTGAGGGCCTCGCTAAATTGTTGAGGCTGATTTTGAACCTGAGAGCCTCCTGTCTCAGCCTTTCAAGTACAGATATGTGCCACAGGGCCCAGATATAAAGGTGCTTTCAAAGGTAAATTCATGACTCTCTAGGAGCTTTGGCTCAGTGTCAACTAATCAACTGGTTGTTCCTATTTATCAAAACTCAGTGAAATAATTCTATTAATTTAAACTATTAGTCTTCTCTCTATTTTTCTAAAAGCAATTAGAATTAAATTGGAATTTTATTGTGTCCAGAATAATTTTTAAATTGAACATAAAATAATAAACTATGATTCCAAGCCATATTTCTCATTCTAATGCAGTTAGTGTTCATTGGAAGTCTAGTTTATGTCCCATACATAATATAAACCGACCTTATAAAGCAGGTCAAGTCTATACCTACTTATCACAACTCCCATACTACTATTAGAAAAATAATTCCCTGAAGTCATTATAGCTTATTGTAAATTTTTACAAACATCCAATAAATGTTTCACATACAGAAGGTGCAGATTAAAAAATCTGAACACAGTCATGCCTGGAATCTTAGTACTGGGGAGGCTGAGACAGTACTGAGGATCACAAGTTCAAGGTCAGCCTTAG
The DNA here is from genome assembly GCA_004027185.1 of Glis glis. Lineage (NCBI taxonomy): Eukaryota > Metazoa > Chordata > Mammalia > Rodentia > Gliridae > Glis > Glis glis. Next base: position 53,394 of record PVJS01004403.1, read on the forward strand.
CAACTTAGTGAGACCCTCAGCAACTTAGTGAGAGAGATCCTGTTTCAAAGTAAAAAATAAAAAGATCTGGGGATGTAGCCCAGAAGTAGAAAGCCCCTGGAATTAATCCCTAGTACCCCCAAAAAAATATTTGAACACAAGATTAAAAGATTACTGTCTTTATAAAGAGATACAGGGATATAGACATAACACCGTCCATGAACTTCTTTCCACATCCCATTAACTGCTCAAACTGTCTGCAGACCCCCTCCACTGTAACTTCACCCAGCGGCCATGTGCCCCATCATCGGCTGGGTTTGGGGTTTGCTATTCTCTTCCCTTCTCTGGGTGTCTGTGATACTTCTCTCTCTTTTTTTTTTTTTTTGTTGCGGTACTGGGGATTGAACCCAGGGGCATTCTACCTCCGAGCTACACCCCCGGCCCTATTTTTTAGCCTTTATTGAAACCGGATCTCACGAAGTTGCGGAGGGCATAAGTAGCCGAGGCTGGCCGTGAACCTGGATCCTCTGGTCTCTGCCTCCCAAGTACTGGGATTACAAGCGTGCGCCACCACGCCTGGCGATACTTCTCTTTTTTAAGCATACTTTTATCGGTGTGTTGTAATGCTACAGCACATTGAGGCTGAGTTTGAGAGGAAGCATACATGCACACGTACCTGGTGTGTTTCCCTTCAGATCCCACCGCACCCCTTCCTCCTCCCCATTCATAATTCTAACATTGGTATTGACAGCTTTACAAATGTTCATAGGATTATTTGAACTGTTTCCATCATCAAGTCTCCCTTTTCCCCTCCCACCTCCTTTTCCAAGTCCTCATCCACACTTCTCCTGTCTCTCTCCCCATTTATCTGAAGTCCCTTTTGTTTCCCAGTTTCTGTCTACCCTCCACATATGAGAGAAAACATATGGCCCTTCACTTTCTGAGACTGGCTAATCTCACTTAGCATAATACTATCCTTTGGTTCATTCCATTTTCCTGTAAATGACATAATTTTGTTCTTCTTTTGGGCTGAGTAAAATTCCACTGTGTGTATATACCACAGGTTTGTAATCCATTCATCTGTTGATGGGCACCTAGACATGTTCTGTAACTTGGCCACTGTGAACTTTGCTGCTATAAACATGGATATGCATGAATCACTATAATATTCTAATACTTCTCTTTTTTTCCCTCTTCTCCATACTCTTCCTAGGTAAAATCACCAAGATACACATTTCCAAGTATATAAGCTTGTTTCTACAGACAACTGACCTCTTTCTTTTATCCCAGCAACAAGTATTTTCAGAAGCACATTAGAATTTCCAGTAAAAATCCTCAAATTCAGAAAATCTAAAATTGAATATCACCCCTTCCGAACTGCTTCCTTCCCCAGGATTTCCTCTGTTGGTGGACACAAGACAACGCTCCTTTGGTGAGCCCCGTGAGAACTCAGTGTCTGCTTAGCCTGTCTCCCTGGCTTCACACACCTAGTCGGCCATGGCCCATTTCCTCTTCTGATGAATACACCGCTTGTCCCGCTGCCAAGCGCAAATTCAGACCTTGACGGAGCATTTCCAAGGACCCCTTTGCCTTTTACCAACCTATCCTGTGTCACTTCCTCAGGATTTCTTACTGTTCACCTTCCCAACCCATTCAAAAATATTCCATGAGTTAAGAGGACACAGTCTTCAATACTCCATGGATAATTATTCATGATTTGGCCAAAATCAACATTTTAGATTGTTAATCTACCATTCTTTCTGTATTTAACTGAACTTACACACTTTCCCAAACAGGGCATGGGTGGACATGGTGGAATGGTGTGCCCACCAATGCTTGCTGCCTTCCTGCACTGCAGAGGGAAGCCAAGAAAGCTGCCTTCCCAGACTCCTTTGCAGCTAAGACAGATTGTTCTTTAGCCTTAACCCTTCCAGCACTATTGCCCAGGTGTTAGAAGGCAAAGGGATGGAGGCCACATTTCTGTGGCTTCTGCCCTTTGCCAGGTAAGCCTGTCACACAAGCGCTCGTCATCTTTGCTCTGCCAGTGGCCAGCCCCTCTAGTCTCCAGGCTCTTCCATGCTGAGGGCCAGGGTATGTGCATTTCACTTGAGCCGGTGGCAGCAGTAACTGAGAATCAGAAACTGCAACGATGGTGACTCAGTTTGGCTGGAGGCTTCCCAATTAAAGACATGTCTCCAACTACCGTAGTGGCTGGTTTTAAGGGCACTCCTGAAAGTTCAACTGAGAGTCCCAACCATGTCTTCCTGCGCTAAATTATTTTATGCTTAATTAACTACTGTGGATTTTGTCCATGAAACTGAGTCCTGATCAATACACATGGCACACATTTTCACAAGCCTTTGTCTTCACTGGAATGTTCTCCCTTTTATAATTAGTGAACTCCAACATACTCCTGTAAGCCTAGGTCATATACCTCCTCTGGAAAACATTTCTATGTTTTTTGAGCCAAATAATTGCTTATATTTACACAGAATTACATATATTTAAATATTATTAACAATATCAGTGTATTAATGTTTGTTAACTTGCCTTTCCCTTATTTGGCTGTGAGATATTTGAGGGCAGGGAATGCTCATCTTTCACCCTCTAGCACCCCCCATTTGGTGAGGAGCAGAGTCTCAGTAAACACTGGTCATTATGAACTGAGACACATTGTAGGGGGTGACCAGGAACTTCACCCTCAAGTATACAATTTGTCTTGAGTGATGTCTGAGATGTGCCAAGGGACAGACGGCTGCTAATCCAAAGGTGGAAGACATTAACTACAGATGGTGATTAGACTGAGGGTAAATGGAGGTGGTTTTAAGTACTGAAAGATGGATACAATTTGATCTTGTTAAGGAGACAAGAGGAGTATTTCAAGCCTGAGTGGGAAGGAGTTTGAGGGAGGGTGGGGGTACAGGAAAACTGTGACTCGATTAGAAATGATAACCTGCAGGAAGGTCTTGCAGAGGGAGCTGAGACAGGTCAGTCATGGGAAGAGAGGTGTCGTGGGCTTGGGACATCCTGACATCAGTCTAGACTGAGGAGGGTCAAAGTGTTCATCCAGGTAAGAAGGTCATTGAAGGTTTTGAAGAAAGCAGCATGCTTTGCAAGCCCAGCTAGAGAACCAGGAGAGCTTGCTTTCTTAGGTCGGCATGCCCTAAGAAAAATGCTTTAGTACTAAAAAATCAGAATAAGCAGACTGTGATGCCCAAAATTTGTCTGTATTACGAAAAATACTGCAAACTGAATAGAAAGCAGAGCTCTTTGTATTCAGTCAAGCTCTTTTGGTCCTGTTTAGTTACAACTCTTGAATATGATAAGATGACCACGCAGCCTGCTTTACACCACTGAAAACATCCTCATCAGACTATAAGCAAATCACTCACACGAGTGTAATCCCGCGAGTGGTTCATCCAGCTCTCAGTTATCCAAGAAATCCACCCTAAAATACCAAAACCTGCGAAGCGTTTTCCTGGGCCCTTTGGCCCACTAATGCATATCATAAATTACGTGGTTCTTTTGACTCACCCTTCCTGCATAGTGCATGACCGTGAACGCCGCGCCTTGACCTCGCAGCGCCACGTTCCCATTCCCGTCCTTCAGGGGGGAATACACCGCATTTGTGTTTGACGATTCCAGGAGGTTCTGCAGCTTCTTCGGAAGGTTTGATTCTGTTGACCAAATCATTTGACTTTCTTCATCCAATAGCGAGAGGAATCCAGAGGGCTTCTGAAAGTTAGGAAGAGAGTTTTTCCTTCCGTTACTTAGGTTGGTATTTGTTTTTATTTTTATTTTTTGTTCATGCATGCTCTTTATATCTTTATTACACTCATACTCGGCCAGTAAATCAGTCTTTACTTGTAATACACTTCTATTTTTGCTCACTGTTGTGTCCCCACCACTAAGCATAGCTCTGATGTAAAGTAGCCCCTGACGATTTGGTAGCAGGAACAAGAGTAGACTACAGGATTAAGAAAATGCGTAAAATAAAGTAATAGAGAAAGCTACCTTTAAAGAGATAGAAGACAGAAAATTAAATACGGTACTCTCCAGATAGCTGAACAATGCCTCTTTAAAACAGTATTCAAGTGTTTTAGAGACATTATGGATGAATGCATACAATGTCTTCCTTTGTTATTAAATAGAAATTGCTGTTTATATGATATATTTTTATTATAGGGACATTGAGTCAAAATATTTTCACTGTAAGTATAAACAATAAAGATAAGTAAAAACACCTGCAGATGCTCTAAGACTCTTAATTTTAACACATTATTATAAGTTTGTGTATATACTTTTCTAAAATTAAATTTTAGAAATTTTGAAGGTCAATAAAAGAGATTTTGTTAAATTCGTTTCATTATTCATTCGTCTTAGATATTATCTTATAAAATCAGTTTAGTACAGTGGCCACTTTGTAACTACCGAAAGGAGAGTTTTAGTCATAGCAAATACAAAATGTCAAATATTTTTATTTCAAAATGTTCTGATATGTCTTGTCCTTCCAATGAATCAGTGATCTTTCAAACGCCCCTTCAGAAAAAGATAACTCACGCTCCTCAAAAGGTTTTGAAAGATGATAAATACATTGCCGGATCTCATATAAAAAGCCAGCTCAAAAACGAGGCCTTCTGAAAGAAAAGTCTTTGTCTCCCACACATTTGAATGCATGTATCCTGTTAGGTATCTAATTGTATTATATGAATACCTGGAAAAAGAAATCCAAAACTCCAGCCTGGTTACCAGGAGAATATGCCGTTTCCATGGTGACCCCCTCTTGTACACACTCTGTTTGCTCTTGTAGAAAAAGCACTTCGTTGATGTAGTGGTGCATCTTCTCATTGGTCATGTTGACACAAAGCTATCGTGGGGGAAGAAGGAGACAATACATGAGGTAATCGGCAGGCAGACCCACTTGTCCAAGGACACAGTTTCAGAATGGCGAGATCTGGACTTGGGAACACTTACAACAATTAGCACATTAAGAAAAAGCCTGGAGCCTTGCTAAGAAATCGAGTTTCACTGGGTATCTTCGTGTGTGTGTGTGTGTGTGTGTGTGTGTGTGTGTGTATGTGTTTGTTAGTGGGGATTGAGTCCAGAGGCATTCTACCTCTGAGCTGAACCCCCAGCCCTTTTTTATTTTTATTTTTTTTGTAGTTTTTTTTTTGTGGTACCGGGGATTGAATCCAGGGGCGTTTTACCTCTGAGCTACACCCCCGGCCCTATTTTTTATCCCTTATTTTGAAACCGGGTCTCACGAAGTTGCGGAGGGCCTCACTAAGTAGCTGAGGCTGGTCGCGAACCCGGATCCTCCAGTCTCTGCCTCCCAAGTACTGGGATTACAAGTGTGCACCACCATGCCCGACCTATTTTTTGTTTTGAAACCGGGTCTCTCTAGGTTGCTGAGAGTCTCACTAAATTGCCAAGGTTAATCTTGAACCTGCAGTCCCCCAAGTCTGTCTCAGCCTCCCAAGTCCTGGGATTACAGGTATGCACTGGGTATCTTTTGATGTCATTTTGCCTGACTGCTCAATTTAAAGGTAGTATGTTAAAAACAACAAGAAGTATCATTACAGCATTAACTTACAAATGTGGAGTCTCAAAACATATATGTGTATTTAAAAGCTATTTGCAAAAAAAAAAAGAAGTCTTTGGGTTCTTGTCAACAAGTGAAGATGAAAGCCAGGGTAGTCATGCGATCTCAGGACCAGGAGGAGCATCTCTTGTACACCTCCTTCTGGTTAGGTGCTGGAGATGCAGGAGAGTGAACCTGGGGTTTCCTCTAGAAATAACAACCTGTCCCAAGAGCTTTATTGTAGAGACAATGTTCTTGTCAGAACTTCTCTGTCTGTCCACTCTTCCTTTTTTGCACAAGACATCCCCATCAGAAAGCAAACAGGACTTCTTAAAATCTTAATCTCTTAACACTAAAATAAAATTTTCCTTATCTTAAAATATTTTAAAAAAATAAACTGAATTCTGACCAAAATGAAATCTCCTTTCTCTTCTAGGCTACTTTCCTGCTTCCTTTTATATAAAAATAGTCACAAAAGACTTGTCTCTACTCATTATCTCAAATTCTTCTCCTCCCACTTTCTCTTGAAACTACTCTCTAATCTTTTGCTCCCCCCCAACCTGGATCCACCAAAGCTGCTTTTGTGGAAGTCCCCAGGGATATGTGCATTTCCAAATTCAGTGCTAAATTCTCTGCATTTATTTATTTATTTATTTATTTATTTATTTATTTATTTATTTTGTGATACTGGGGATTGAACCCAGGGGCATTCTACCTCCGAGCTCCACCTCCAGCCCTATTTTTTAGTCTTTATTTTTTATTATTATTATTATTTTTTTTTGCGGTTCCAGGGATTGAATCCAGGGGCATTTTACCTCCAAGCTACACCCCCCGGCCCTATTTTTTATACTTTATTTTGAAACCGGGTGTCACAAAGTTGTGGAGGGCCTCACTAAGTAGCTGAGGCTGGCCAGGAACCCAGATCCTCCGGTCTCCGCCTCCCAAGTACTGGGATTACAAGCGTGCGCCACCACGCCTGGCGTGGTAGTCTTTATTTTTGAAACATGGTCTCACTAAGTAGCTGAGGCTGGCCTTGAACCTGCAATTCTCCTGTCTCAGCCTCCCAAGTACTGGGATTACAAGTGTGCTCCACGATGCCCGGCCCCATTTATTTTTCTTGATCTCCAGTGGTATTTGAGTTGATTCCTCTGCTTCCTTGGAACATTCCTGGCTTGTCTCCCAGGACTCCACTGCTCCTGGTCACCTCCTCCTTGACCCCTCTTCGGCTGGAGCACTGTGGAGCTGGGTGGAACCCCTCAGCCTCTCTGTTCTATCCCTAGCTGCCCCCCAGGGGCTCGTGGGGACTCAAGACCTTCCTGCTCCTCCACCTGCTCCCTGAGCCACCACATTACATGAGGCCTGGTGCAAAGATCAGGTGGGAATACTTAGTGCTCGCTACTCCTTACACCTTACAAATAATTAAAGCCGAACGGATTACATAGATGAAAACCACTGATGAAACTTCCCAAAGGAAGTCAGAGTGCCTCTGAGAAGAGGACAATGTCCAGGATTATATATATTTTTATATATTAATTTATTGGTGCACTGTGATTATACATTTGATAAGTGTCAGGGTAGCAGAATCATACATGCACACATTGCTCATTCCTCCCTCAAATCCCACCCTATTCCCTCCCCCTTCCCTGCCTTTCGTGCTCCGCATAGTGATTGAGACTTACAAGTTTGTATATATACATCATGCACTTCAGTGTGTTCTCTAGGATTATATTTGACATGAAAATTCTGGCAGTTGTAGAAAGAAAATGCCCAAGCTTTTGTGCAGAACCTACGACTGGAATAAGTGGTCAGCAGAGTTTCCTCAGGGAACTCCCTTCCAAGATTCCTCTTCTCCACGAGCCCCACATCTTCCCCAGGTCTGGTGTCAATATACACCTGCAGACTAGAAGTCCCTCCCAGACATACTGTCCCTCCAGCGGGAGCTCACAACTTGTCTCTAGTCCAGCTAACAGTGGCCCTCAGGTTCCAACCACCGATCTGTGAGACTAGTCGCCTCCCGTGTGACTGGGCCCAGGAAGGACCTAGCTCTGCAGGTGGGAGTCTAGGCTTGCTGTGGGGTGTGGCCATTAGTGGACTGAGAACTGCAGCGCACAGAGATAGAAGGGGGCGCTGGCTCTCAGACCGCACATGTAGTTGTGCCCGGGATGGAAGCTCGCGGGATTCTAATTCATTAACTAGCCGCGAGGGAAACTTTTCCAGGGAGCACACATGAGAGTGCAGATCACTGGTCAGAAAGCAGAGCGAGTCTAGCCTGAGGCTGGGCGGACCTGCTGTGAAGCTCCAGTCTGTACTTCTAGCCACGGCCAGAATTCTGTGCGTTGTTATACAGCTCTGACGTCTTCAGAAATGGGGTGATGAGAGTCTGAGAGTTTTGCAGGCGTGGGGATCCCCTGACTAGAGTAGAGGCAGGTGGCATGAAAGGCTGGATGGAGTCATCTTAATTGTGAATGGACAAGGACACATTTTTCATTATCAATAGAGTGGGTGGAGAAAAATAGTGTGGTAGAAATATGCTGAATAAAATATTCAGGTAACTATATCAAAATTAAGATCTAAGTTGGGCATGGTGGCACATGCCTGTCGTCCCAGTACTTGGGAGGTTGAGACAGGAGGATTGCAGGTTCCA